>VUQQ01061545.1:0-22066 GCA_015108535.1 Steatocranus sp. 'ultraslender' AB-2019 | reverse complement strand
GGAGGAAGTATTCTCTGCTTGTTGATATGTGGCTTTCAGGACAAGAAGGACAAGTCAAAATAACATGTTCTACAGTGTGAGAGGGCTTAGCAACATGTGCACGACTTAGACCACCCCATGTTTTGAAAGTACAAAGACAATGACTATAAATGCTCCCGGATATGAGCGTCTCAGACCAAGAATCGAGTGTTTAAGTCTCAAGGGTTTTAGAATTAGATACCTTTTAGATACACTTAAAGAGCAAAGCTTACAACACCCACATTCATAACCTGAAAGACCAAATAAGAGAATTCAAAATGTAAAATTGCGTATTAAGGAAAAATTAAATAATATGAAAGCATTTGGTACCTTCAACATGCACTTTTGGAGCACAGCTCAAATCTCCGCAGCTCCAAAATTCCACAACCAGCAACCTGAGAGAAAAAGAAAACCAGAAAAAAATTAATCGTGTACAGTGAGACACATGCAAAGAGGTAGCACAGAGATGGTCTAAACTTAAGAACAATCCTGTTTCTTTTAAAATGTATTAATAATACAAGTTAAATTTCAAATGCTCCAAAATTTCTATTACTCATTTCATAAATCTGTTCCAGTGAGCACGTTTACCATTATATACCGGAGCAGCCCAGTCTGTGAACGTGACCCACTTGCCCCCAAAAATAAAATCAAGTATACTGGGCTCCATTTGTGTCGGTTTGTGCGGTAAAATCATCGTTTGTATCGCTAGGTAGGGCTGGGTCATGTCATACCGTTCACGGTAATGCCGTTATAATGTCGGGCAACGATAAGAAAATGAAATATCGCGATAGAATATGGGTAAAACGCGCATGCGCAGTGCCTTTGTTTTCATACGCACATGGCGGAAAAAGCATGGCGGAGACAGAGAATAAGAAGGATGAAAGCGGATCGTTGAATGAAACGGATGAACCAGAACTGGTTTGTAAATATGCTGCAACTTTAATGGTGTGGAACTGGTTTAGCTTTCGTCCGTCAGTCGTCTATTTTGGGCCGTTTTCGTTTTGCTTGGGGGGGGGGGCGCTGGTGAACTCTCAATGACCTATTAAATAAAAGTGCAATATCTTTGACACCGTAGCGATACAAACGATGATTTTACCAGCACAAACCGAAACAAACTGAGCACTAACCACCCAGTATACTTGATTTTATTTTTGGGGGAAAGTGGGGGTCACCTTCAGAGGTCTCTGTGAGACTCGATGCGCGAAGATATGCAAACTACGCAGCTCGCGGTTCTCTTCAGTGAAACAGACGAGTATGGACTCGTCAACAACCACTGCACATGTATCCCTATTCTTGTTCGGGCTAACGTTCTCCTAACTTGATACTGCAATAAAACAAATAAAATAAGTGCGCTATTCAGAGTTCGACTGAAATTTTAAACACAGATGGGACAATATTCAGATATGCAGTAACGTCGAATATGCAAATGAATGTTTCCAATGCTAGCAAAATGCTACAACCTACAGAACATACGGCCCACATATTTACCGGAAAAATATACGCCATATATTATCACAAAGTACTAGTTAAATTATATTCTATTAAAAATAGGAAGAAATTACCTTAACTCCAATGGATGAATCGTGATTAATCCGTTTTTCCAGACACGTGGCCAAAGCACACTGTGGCGTAGATGAAGAAGGTCAATGCGTATGCAAGAAGATTTTTTTTTTCATTCTCTGCACATGCTCAGAAAGGATGTGGAAAGGGCTCTTTGGATTTAATTAAATGTGTTCAGTAAATTGGAAATATCAATATTATTTAACATTAAAACGGTTTACAATTAATTAAATCAAATTTAAAAATATTAATTACACCCATAAGATTAACAATTTTAAGTATATTGAACATAAAACTATGAATAAATTTTTAAAAAGCCCATGTTTTATTTTTTAGAGTGTTCTTTTATTTACATTTTGCACAGTGTTGCAACAGTTTTGGAATTGGGGTTGTATTTGAAGGTGCTACTTTTTCAGTCAATTCACATATGCCTTATTCTACGCTCCCCATGTCTATTACACATCTATTCTTGGCAGGTGTCAAGCCGTAGTATCTGCCTAGCAAACTTGAGACCTTTCTGGCTGTTCAGCACCAACTTCTGCCATATGATCGTTTTTTCCAGCGCCATCACTCTGTTTGTGTTTGTGTGTATTTCTGTTATCCAGATGTAGAAGCTGGCAGCACATGCTGACACTGTGCTAAGAGTAAAAGTCCCTGTCAATCTGCACATGCCAAGTCTTACATTATATCCCTGCACCAGAGCCCAAAGACACACGCACACATACACAGGCGCACACACGGTAGAAGTATAACTGTGTGCAGCACGCAACGTAATTTCTTTTCCACAGGAACATGTCTTGGATGACGAGGAAAAGAAAGAATCAGAGAGAAAAATTTGGGGACAAAGTCTAGAAGAAATTTATTTCATATTCACAATACTCTCATACATCTTCGTCATCTTCAAATAAAACAGGCAATGAAAATTACAAGCCCCAAACTGGGCTTAATGGTGAAGGTTACATAGTGACTTAGGACATGGTGCAACTCTTGACAGAGCCAGTAAGAGCAAGAAGCAGGCCAGAAGAGAGCAGGAGAAAGGTGAGCGATTGCAACAGGATACAAACAACGGAATGTAAATAGGTGATATAAATAACTCCCAGCTTGCACATGCAGTTCCATACTCAAGTGCACGGACACACACAAATGCATATGCACTAAACTTACACCTTGAAAACAATAAGCGACAAAAAATATGCCATTGTTCTGTTCCTTGAATACATCCTGCCTCTCCGCTCAGTAACACAACAGGACATGCAATGAGGCTTCTTCTCGTTTGAAGCTTGACTGGATGTCAAGTTCTCGATTCATCTGATCCTCATGACAATGTTCATAGCTTTGAAGTCCCAGAGACACAGCCCAGTGTGTTTAGCCGCGTAGCGATCCAGTCAGCTTATTGTAGTCACGGTGACTAATGATGTTAATCTTCTCTAATGCCATTACAGCTCACAGATTTAGCTTAGTTATGTCATATTATGTCCATGTTCAAGTAAAGAACAAGTGTTGTTCTCGCTCCTAATTTTGTTCTTTGGACTTTGTACTGGAGGGTGTCAGAGATTCTCATATGGGACAAATCAAATTTCTATTACAGTGTGATACATCGACACTGTAGGGAGGTGAAATAAAGACATAATTTCTAGGTTAGCTGGTATTCACTTAGCTTATAGGTTTTTATTTATGTTTTCTGCTATATTCACGATTGTTAGCAAACTTTCTTTAACCTCCTAGGACCTGGCGTCCACATATGTGGACATCACATTTTGGGTTATTTACACCAAAATATTCAATTTTGCTCTACAAGGGCTTATGAGGACTTATGAGGACATTATACTGCTACTGTTCTATCAAAATTTTAAACAAATATCCTCATATGTGGCTCTTATTTTTCTTAAAAACAAAAATAAGGTAAAAAAAAATCTGGTAATTCTTTGTTTTTACATTCATCGGGCCCCAATATGCCCAAATATCAAAGACAAATTAAAAATGCATGTCGTGGAAGAGTTGAGGTCTTAGGAGGTTAAGGCTTTTCTTACAGTTCTTTGCATCTGGGACCACTTTTTATGACAGTAAGCAGTTTTTGCTTACAAAAAACCCAGTGACTATTGTGAGTAATATATTCTACATGTTTAACAATCACTTTTTCAGTAAGGTGCTCGTGGAAAAAAGAAACCATTAAAAATGTAGAATCCTGCAGCTTCCTAAGTTTTTATGTCCGAACTTCTTTTGCTGCTTGAATCGAATTCCAAATGTTATGAGGTGCTGACATCAGGCATAAAGAGATGTTTTCACGCAGCAAGACGTAAAGTCTAATCAAAATCACAAATTTGCACCAGGTGGCATACACAGAGGAAAAATCTGTGAAAAAATCTTAAAAGAGATGATTCAATGTCTCTTTAAAAGTAGGAAAAACCTGAGAGGGCTTGGAGAATGAAAGTGAATGAAACAGTACGCCTGGTAATAGTTTCACTCCTCCTACTGTGTGATGAATATTTGTGGTTTTCAAAAAAAAATTCCATCTACTGTATTTGTATGTGAGTAATGCAAAGTGAAACTTGGCTTTGCATTTGGTGTGAACACACCATAGATGTCATTTTTCTTCTTAATTATTATCTCCCCCGAAAAAACACTTTATTTTTCATTTAGTTTTTTTCTTTAATTGGAAGCTTTCTGTCTTAAAGCAACCTTCCCACTTTCACAACTCTCACAGTCCTTTATTTGCAGTATGAAGACTCCATATAATGAGCACAATTTCAAAACAACTCTTCTGATTCTTATGAATCGGCAATTTGTCGTGTAAACGTATTTAGTGCGCAAAGCAAGACCTTTTCCAATCACATTAGAGAACGAGGCACAGCGACTGCAGTTATGTGTGCGAGTGTAGCGGGAGATACACCGCATGAGATGCATTCTTGCCACTGGCAGCACTCCGGTGTAGAAAAGCGTGCTTGCCTGGGCAGTGAGTGCAAAGAGTCGGGTCAGATGGCAACTGCTCATTTGCTGTGCATGCATCGGATTTACCTGCTCTAGTGTCACATGTGCTTAATCAGACCACATGGACCTTGAACTCTGGACATGGCAGAGAAAAGACATGTTAATGTCCAAGCTGTCAGAGCCAGGTATTTGAATTCTTGTCTCTCTGCCAGGAAATGCAGACAACAGTCCAGGACTGTTGCTGATGTGTGAAAATGTTTTTTAATCTATCCTCTGGTATTCCTCCATCAGTCCTGCAGCTTATGACACTTTCCTATTCAATGTACAGATATGAAAATCAGGGCATATTTCCTACATGCAAAATGTTAAATTAGTCTTCTTTGCAGCATTGGTTCTATCACACAGCACTTTCCCAACCATGAATTCCCCTCAGCTTCTGCTATCTATAATATGCATGTCTCTCTTCTGCTCTTCCAACTTTGTGTTTAACTTCAGGCACCATTACCCACACAAGGCCCCAACTTTGAAGCTCACACCCACCGCTTGTCTTTGAAGCAGATGTAACTGTGGATTGTGTGTACAAGACAGATGGACCAAACCTCTGCACGGTTACCACTAGCTACCACCTCTGTGGTAAGGAACACAGCCCTGTTGAACAGAATCAATCTATGTGCTTAAGGAGTGAGGTCCTTTTGAGCCACACAGACAATCAAGGAAGGAAGGTTGTGGAAGAAAATAAAAGAAAAAGGAAAGTGTGAGTGTATATGTGAGCAAGGATAGATAGAATGAAATGACTAACACAGCCTATAATCACTATGGTAAGCCTTTAACTACATAGGAGCATCTCCAAATGTCTACTCTTGGCTTGTTCTGTGGCTCGACTAACAACAGACATAAATATGCTGCAGACACAGAATTCCAGGAAGACTCTTTTAAGTCCATAAGCGGAGCAACAAAATGATTTTAAACAACTCCAAAAGCATAATGCTGAGGGTGGCTCACATACTGCACAAGACTGCATTCTTACTGTAACGTTATTTTTTAGGTATACAATTCAGCCCATGCAAAGCATTTTCTATTTAAGCTTGTAGTGAGAAGAGCAGCTGTCCAGATTGGAAGTTGTGCAGTGGTGAGCTTGGGAAAGGCACAGGCTGCATGTGTTTGCTCATGCTATCACAGGCTGCTTTGTGTTTACACATGATTTAACGGTTGTTGAGGAAGACCAGGACTGAACTACCACAGTGGTCACTGGGAACCATTTCAACATTTGAGGTGAACCAAACAGAATGTTCGATGGTTTTGACATCACCTGGTTATCAGCAGTTTTTCCTGAGAGCTTATCAGAATGGTACTGTAAAAGTGACAGAGATAAAGATATTTGATCCACTTTGTTAACAACATCAAAAGGCCCAAGGGCAAAGACACAGAGCTCAAAACGTATCCTCAGACATTAGTCTCAGCTTAACCAAATTTAATACCTGAACTACGTACCGTTCCCTGCTTCCTCGCCTCCTCCTGCCACATCAGAAAATATATAAAAACAATAACGGGAAGGCATAGAAATTATAACCAGTAACACGAACCTCAACTATAAATGACAATTCAGGCACGAGGCAAAGAAGATGGACTGATTTACAACAAAAATCTGAGAAAGAACGGTTTCTTTTGCACCATTACTGGCATCGGGAAGAGAAATAACAATATGTTCAGCACTTGAACTTTCAAACTTGATTCCACTTATTCCTGTCCATAAAAATCAACCTAGAGAGCCTGTGCACCATCCTGAACATGTATGACTGAATTGCAACTTGCCATAATTAAATCTAAAGTAGTTTTAGAGCAGTGAACAGAGCGTTGGAGGGGGACTGACCCCCGCACACTAAAGAAGTCAAAGGTGGAAAGTTACTTCTAAGACATTTTAAGGTAGGAATCAATTATTTTTATAGGGGAAAAAAACTTTAAATGAGGGAAGGAGAAGAACTTTAGCTAGATAAAAGATGGTAAAACGTTAATTTATTGTCACTGTGTTTCAGATTGCTGCAGATTGCATAACAGCAAATGGAAAACAAAATAGAAAAGACGCACTAGTGTGGACTTGATCTTAATTTGGCCGGAGAAAACACGATGAGTTGGCATTCTTCGGTGGATTCCAGTGGTGTTTTTCCATCTGTTCCTCACTAAACCCATACAAAGGAAGATGAAGTGTCTTAGTAAATTGGCAAGCTATTTCCCTGTTTAAGAATACCGAAGATCTGGCAAAATTACAAAAATAAAACTACTGCTTGATTCCATTTATTGGTTACTCAATCAATAAAACTGTGTACTGATAAATAAGTCAATCAAGCTGTGTTTTCTTGAACATAATGATCTGCTGGTTCTTTGTACTCTCTGCTTACAGCAATCTGAGTTTGCATTCTAAAAGCAGGAAAACACTGCACACTATTAAATGTCACCTACATCAAAAGCACTGTAAAAACGAGAGGGAAATAAATTGTCCAGTGCTGTCAACTGCACTATTAATAACTTAAAATAACATATAAGGCATGCTATACCTTCCATAACCGTGCAGACATGATGTGCTGCGATGCTTAGGTGCTCTTTTTCAAAGGCAATCCAAGTACAGAGAGAGATTTTACTAATGCAAATCTAAGGTAATGATAAATAGTTTGCATGTAATACGTGCACGTGCAAGTGCAGGGCCAAAATCAAACAGTTTAAATTCCACTAATGTTTCTCCAGGTAATATGCATGCTTTCCATTCTGGCAACAGGTGCTGCAGCAGCCAGCAGGCTGCCCAGAGATGGCCTGGAGATCTCAGGTCACTGACTCATGCTGTCTGGCTCACCTTTTAATGGCAATGAACAGATGCACCTAAGAATATACTCAGAGCACACTACCTTGCCAAAATATAACTGGTTTGCACGCTTTAAGCGTCATTAAATGTATGCAAATGTATTGAGCATCTGATTTCAATTACAGGCCTTTCTCTGGATCAAACAAAAACATTCAATCAACAGATTAAGACAGAATTAAGCTGCCTGCTGATGGTTAAGCTGCTAACTCAATCTTTTTGGACTCCAATCCTTACCATGATAAACTACAGCCAATTAATTTGGATGGAAATAAAGTATTTTCATCCAAATGTGCACAACTATAATCCCAATAGATGCCTTAAATCCACAATGTACTGATTCATTGCTTGAACAAGAGTCAATTCTGTTTTAGCCAAGCTGAACCAGGTCCATCTGCAATAAAAACTTTTGTCAGAAAATGCCTTCTTATCCGTCTTCCAGAAGTAATCCTCATAAAATACATCCAGGAATGCAGACACTACCGCACAAGAGATTTTCCTCTTGATCACCTTCAACTGATCACTTTTTTGGGGTTGCTAGGAATTTCTCAAACCTGTTTGTTGCAGAATAAGCACCATTTTTATTTTCCAGGTTTGACACTTTTGCCTTAGTTGTAGTTGTTTCTATCATTAGGCTAAAATATCAATTCATTATTTCACACTTATTTTGTGGTTGTTTGCAAGTTTTTGGTTTTAAATGGTAAATTATGGCAAAATCAACTCATTCCCTCATCAGCAGTATTCTTTCACCTAATTATTTCAGATAGATCAGTGGCACCTGGGTTAGCTGGCTGAACATCCTGCATCATCCTGTCCCTGGACTTTGACAGAGCAGCCCCAGTCATATATTTACCCCGAGTCTATTGATCACTATCCTGTCTGACAAGCCAGATCAGGAAAATGCAGCGTTTGCTCAACAGTGAACCTTTCCACATGAATCTGAACAAACAGCATTCTGCAACTGATGTCTGACAAAAGACGTGATAACAAGTGTCAACAACATGCTGCACGCAAAACACACTTGTTAATATTTGATGAGGTGAATATAGGAAGAGAGAAGAATTATGTTTTTTTTCTCACATGTTATTTCTCCCTCCAACTGGTTGTGACACAAAGCTGTAAGAACACCAGTAACGTACCTGATGATGTCGTGTGGTCCCAGTCTGTGAGAAATGTAGATCCTGGAGAGGGCAGCCAATCCAGGGAGGAAAGAATGAGAAGAATCAGGAGATTAGAGGAGGGTGAGAGAGCCATGATGCTGTGGAGAGACAGAGGACAGAATAAGAGAGGACAGAGACACTGTGATTATAATTATCAGCTGAACTCCATGGTGACACTCCCATGTGAACTAGCCTCCTTCCCCCACTAACGCCATCTTTTTCTCTCTGGCCTGTGAGCACAATTTGTGACTGCTATTTATTTTCAGTTGGTGTACATGAAACCAAACACTGGACAGGATGTAAGGAATTATCACGGGAGTTTGCAGCTACGGCATTTCAAAGCTGAAAATATGAATGGTGGGGTTTACGTGTGTTGTTTCACTTTGTGTGAACTCTAAAAGAAAACATTTTTTATCATTTCAGAAAAGATCTCAGTAACATTTCTATTAGTTACAGCTACTTGAAATAACTTTTCCATGACGTACACTCTACGTTCTGACCGTTTACATGGTTAAATCCATTCGTTTCACAATCGATTACATCATTAGACAGATATATGCTCCTGAAAGCCTGTTATTAGCGCCAGGGCAAGTTTTTAAAACATTACTTAGCTCCATGTTTCTTTGGTTTATTAACAATAAATGTGTCAGTATTGGAAAAACTGATGCACTATTACATTTAAAGTTATTAGTGGAAACAGATGTGAAGTTAAACTTCCAACAAATAAAAAGCAAAATTAGCATTTGTTTGGAATAGCTGTTGCCACTTGAGTGACTAAAATCATGTTCCAATCCATGCTTAATCATCCAGGTAAGGAAATTCCAGAAACTTGATTCTGATTTTGTATCAGCTGGGAATTATAGATCTTTGCTAAATTAGAGTTATTAGCATTTTCTGTAGGGTAGGTTTCTGATGGATAAGCAAAATGTAGTTATCTAGAAACGCCCCAAGGATGTCAAACCCAACAAACTGGCTTTTCAAGACCAAAATATTTTAGATAGAAACCAACAAGTAGTTTGACTTTGGCACTTTGGATCTAATTATGAAACCCTGTATGGCAATTAATGGCAATTTTAATGTATGACACAAAAAGGGCAAAATATCCTTAAAAGAAAAAGCTGTTGAGGCTTAACTTGTAGAAACTGCATTTCCCAACAAAGGTTCTAACACAAACCGCCTCTCCTGCCATCTTCGTAAAACATATATTTTAGTAGTTTATTTATTTGAAAATATGATGGCAGCTAATTTACAAAACGCTCAATAAGTCAGTGTTAGAGACAGCCTCTAAATATAGGCCAAATTTTCAGTCCGCACCCTTGGCTATTTACAGCTGTGGCTCCACGACTTTACTGGGCAGCAAACAACCCCATCCCCACAGGATACATTTGCCTAAATTACGTGGTCCAAGTATCTTAAGATTCCTGAATCCAAGCTTATCTCATGTTATCTTATCTTCCACATTATCTTATGTAATCTTGTCTTATCTTATCTTGCAGATCCCACAGGTTACAGAACTGTTCAAGACTGGAAAAGTCTGGTATCTTAAAAAACCCTAGCAACAAGAAAATGTCTGGATTCAGCTCACTAGCCCATATTTACCACACTAGTCAGCCATTTACTTGATTTGACTTAGATTTATTACACATTAAAAAAAGAGCCTAGATTTAAGGAAAAACAATATCTCAGTTTGACAAAAGAAAAGGTTTTCGTTTCAGGCTTTTAGTCCAAGGACAGACTTAATCCATGTCAGTAAATCTGAAGCATGAAGCACAACTAAAGCAAGAACAAACGGAAAAAAACAACAAAAAAACTAAACATTGCAACATGGACAAAAAAAAACAAGAATCAACATAGTTTTGCAACTCTGGTTCGTCACATGTAGCAAATCTTTTAATGAATGTGACAACAGACAGGTCCACTGTAAGCAGTCAGTCATATTTGTGCTGATGAATTCCAAGGGTCCAGAGGTCATATAAGGCCAAGTTACACAGTGCAAGAATTCATGGCAGAGAACTGTCAAGAGGCAAGCTCATGCAGACTTACTTAAATGTTTCTCAAATGGATTTCATATTTTTGGCTTCCGTTCTGTTGAACAATTATTAACCCGTCCGATAAACACTTTCAGATAAGATTTTTTTTTTTTTTTTTGCTTGTTTGTTTGGTTTTCCCCCCCCTTGGAAAAGTTAAGTTCATTGCACTTCTTTTTAGCATTTTTTTTTTTTTACTTCTTTAACATTCTTCCAATAAAACTACTAAATTGGAGCAAAGGTGGGTCAAATGGCCCCTTTACCCCAAAATATGTCCTGATGTTAATCCGTACATTAGTCTCACCCTTTCACATCTGGAAACATCTGTGAACATCCTGGCAAGGCTGGTGCTTCTTCTCCATCTTGTGCAAGCCTGTCCCCCGTTTTCCTTCCTCTCTCACCCAATTACAAACTCACAGGCTGACAGGAAGAGTTGTCTAAGCCAATCAGAAGAGAGGGAGGCTAAACCCAGGCCTCTTGGGGTCCCTTGGTAAACATTTAAGGCCTGCGTCCTCAACCCTCCTCCCACTACCTCTGCCCTAAAGCATACACACACACACACACGTGCATACAACATGAACACATCACACATACTAAGGCACACAGATGCACACCTTGACTTGGCACCCCTCTGCCAGCACCATGCCTCTCCTATGTTTCCTTAAATCTACTATAATCATCTGTTTGTTCTAAAGAAGCTGACAGGGGAGGCAGAAGCCAAAGAAAAAAGGTTAGGGGGTGAAAGGGCACATCGTTTCTGTTAGTCCCTTCTATAACTGAAGAAGGACAACATGTACACAAACACTGGCAGAGCAATGTTGCAAGCTAGAGTTTAGTTTGAGGTTCTTTTAGAGAGAAAGCAAAGAACAGAAAGACTGTGTAGTCGGGACTCTGACATTCTGTAGTCAATACATATTTTCTATGGACACTAATTTCATACTCTAAATTTACTTATGTGCACTGTTGTGTTTTTGAATTGTGTCTTAGGGCAGGGAGTAAAAGCAAGTCATTCCAAAATACATTTTTTCTTTTATCTCCAGTGTCCACAATAACTTGTTTTTGTATTAAAATGAAAAAAATATATATTTTTAAAGACTCTACATCCAAACCATAGACTGTATATAGAAGATGGGCAACGTAATAGTAATGGCATTGTTTTTTGGACTACTGTGCCCTAACGTTTTCTCTTTATCATACTGGCATCCTCAACTAAACTTTTTTGCAGACATAAATGTCCAAATTTATTTGGGTAAGAGGATAGAGTGTTAATTTATCGGACAAACCAGCACCCCGGAAAACTAAAAGCTCAATAACCCCAAGAGGCCCGCTTAGTTTGGCTTCATGTTAATGACATTCGCAATACAACACAGAAGTCAGCAAAACAGTCGGTGCTCATGTCCACATATAATACAGGAATACAGGAAATTTGAAATGAGATTTAGCATTTGGTCATTACAAGAAAGAAATTCTGCTGTAAGGTTTTCAAGGCCATCATGAAACACTGATTTGGCTTACGAAGAAAAGAAGGAAGAAAAACTAATGTTTAAAAGCTCTAAATGGCCAGGCTCTGAAAAACAAAGAGATTGAGGTATATTGAGGTGATTCAACTTTGACAGAATGCAAATTAATTAACATTTTCACATTTCCACAACAAAAGTGGAATTTTAAAATCATAGCTACTCTGCTAAATGCTACAAAATATTTATAACAATTGCTTGAGACATTAAAAAGTATCAAAGTTTTTGAGCACTGTGATTTAAAGAGTTGATCTAATACTCATTTGTATCCTGCCCCAGGATGCACATGCATGCAGTAAATTATGCATAATTTTATTTTTGCAATTGGATTTCTGATGTCCCCTGAGCAGAAAAATACAATCAATCTTGAAAATCTGTGATGTAAACAACGGAATCTTTGTGGAAGAAAAACATCTACAGGGCATTTTTAACTGCATACAGTTTTAATCATGAAATAATGATAGCATGTCAGTAAAAATCATTACCCTGGGAAGCTTTAAAACAAGTATAATTTAGATGCCAGATGTCAGACATCTACAACATCTTCAAAACAAGACAAAGTAAACATAAACAACCAAGAAAAATGTGGAATATAATGTTATGGAGCCGTGATTTTTTTTTTCTCACCAGCAACATAACAGGCCTATTATTTATGGTTTCATGGAGCGTGTCACTGTGTCTCAACATGGTTTAGCTATACTTTGTGACTGAAGGACAATAAATAAACATTATTTGGAAAATGTTGTGGCAGAAATTATAGTCATTTTAACGAAATCTATTCAAACAATGACTGTGTGGTGCGTTTGAGTATTCATAGACAAAGTGCCCCTCCCAAGGCCCACTACTGGTTCCTGTAATACGCATCAGCAGGAGTGTACTTCTCCAAAATCATACCTCAGTTTCTGGGCCAAAGCTACGGGGTTTTCTTTAGAGGGGTGGAACAACACAAAATGATTATGGTGGAAAAAATTATTTTTACCACAGGCCTGATCGCTTGACAATCATCATCATGAAAACAAAAAATAAAATAAAAAACAACTAAACTATGCTGTTTTGAGATATTTCCAGTTCACTTAGGGCCTGAAAAATCTTTAAACATTACAGCTTTCACCAGACTAGCATAATTTAACCAGGTATAACAACACAGGAGCATCACGGTGTAGGAAAATGGAACCACAATGCATTATTGTGGATGATTGCAGTGCAATTTCAGTCTCTGGTTCAGAATTGTTATATCTCTAGATAGCATGCAAACATTTTTCCTTAACTTCAACCCCAGCCTCAACATTTTAGTAAATGTAACACTGCCACATGAGTCTGCACATTACACCAGACGCTAGTGAGTGAGAGTCTACCTCGGCAGAGCCAATCAGACAAGAGTAAGGACCTGAAAACAGCAGCAACCAGCTCCTCTAATAAGCCTTGTGCTGCTGGATGTATTTACATACATTTGTCTGGAAATCAGTATATTTGTGGAGAAGCTAGGTACATATAAATATATATGTCATTTTTAACCTATGCACATACATGTTTGCGTGTCCACTTCCCTATATAAATATGGCTACTGGATGGTTCTAACGCCCCCTACTCTTATTTCATAAGAGAGTGCGGAAAACTCAGAGTCAGCACATTGGCATGAGAAAAGTCTCTGCTGGAAGCAGATCAGGTCACACATCTGCAAACCCCGCTCATGTCTATGTGTGTGGGAGACCAGCAAGGGAAAGAGTGGGTGTCTGTGTGTATATGCATGCATATGTGTATAAATAAAATCAAGCATGCATGTCAGAGAGAGAATGACAAAAGTAATGAGCACAAGCACGAGTCCAGCAGAGTCAAACTGCTTTACAAAATTTCCAGTTGTGTTTGTGCACACGCGGGCATACAGCGGTTTGTCTAAAGCTATCGACTATTAAATGTTTTATGTTTTAAAATCAGGTTTTTCATCTTTTACAGGTGCCTGACGGTGGTAAAGCTGCTACTAGTCATTTCAGAGACAGTTTTCAAAAAAATTAATCAGAACTGGAAAATTAACTGTGCCATTAGGCTTTAATGATTTATTGTGATTTACTGAATAGTTCAAATTCAGCGGTTGAGGTTTTGGAGTTCAATCTAATTTGAAGGAATCAAGTCTCTATCCTGTCTAACCTCTTCCAGCCCTGTTATTTGGACTAAGTATATCTGTGCAACATGTACCTTTCCCTTTTGGTCTAAATCTGCTGTTTCTCTCTGTATGTTAGACACACACAAGCACATTCTGAAAACCATGACTGAAGCCCAGGTGTACATGGATGTGTGCAAAATGTAATGGTTTCCAGAGTGCTGTTGAGCTGTCAGAGGTTTTGGAACATAACAGCTGTACTTACTGTTGTGTGTGACGACAGTGAGACACAAACTGATGGCTGTAATGTCTCTTAAAACTACTCGCCTCATGTTTTGAAATTTCTTTTCAGCTGCACAGTAGGGGCTGGTGTGTAATTGCTGTAGCTACACAGCTTCTCGCCACATGTCTCATCATTGCTTTTCTCTGCATTATTGCAGAAGTGATCAAATAAAACATCCAACTGAAGATGCTTTAGCTACATTAGGATGAACATTAGCAAGTTATGCGTCTATAAAAATTGATGTGATGTTTAAGAGACACTGCCGATGATTTTTTTTATATCTGTATTTATACAGAGAATCGATTATGGGTAAAACTTTAAAGTAAAACACTGTTTTCAAGCAACTGCACAAATGGATTTATGAGATTCTGAAGTGAAAGTAAATATGGTTCTTCTAGAAAATAAAAGGCACAAAACACACCAAAAACACACAACCTGGACTGCTCAAAGTGCAGATGGCCACAAATTTTGGGTGATGAATAAGAAGAAGTAGAGCTGGAACTCTGCCTTCTGTGTATCTCATCAGAGTGCAGTGTGCGTCCTAATCAAAACTGCAAAATGAGAAACATTGCTCTCCTGTAGTTCGTAAAACGGTCAAGCGTTCACTGATGAAGAGCAAACAAACTGAGATTAGAAGATTGCGAAACTGGTAAATGCATGTGCTGTTAATATAAATGCAATAAGGAGGAAAAACAAAGTCCCAGACTACTCTTTTGGCAGGTGTTTGGATGGTGGTCATTTTTCTGGAATGATATAAACTCAGTTAACCTATTAGTGCGAGGCTAAATCAATTACCATTTCTTAATATATTGTAAACAGTGAAGTCATTTAGTCAGTAAGAAGCTTGATTACATGAATGTTTGCAGTTCCTCTTAATATTATTGTACTGGATTCATATGATATTGAGTGTCTTTGGATGGTGTTGAATCCAACTGAGCAGTTTAGGTAAATCACAGCTCAATATTGGTGGGATAAAAGAGAAAATATTTAAAAAGAAAACTGCCAATTTCTAAAGAAAATCATAATATTTGTACTCCTCATGCAGTACTTCTCAAACTTTAGAAGCCAAAGAAAGCTCACACTCCACAATCATTAACAATAAAAAAAGATCCCAGCTTAATTTCAGATGAACTAAAAAGTTAAGAACCGCAGCATCAGCTCTTCCTTTTGTTTATTCCCCCTTTAAGTCATATAATTCACTCCACGTTTTCCCCCAGGTGTGCCACCCCCACCACCCACATGCCCACCAATGAAGCCTGCGCAGAACCACTGTCCTAATGTCTTGCGTCTACAATAACAGATATAACTGTACAGATATCATAATCACTCAATTCTGAATTTGATGCATGCAAAGACACCAAAGAAAACAAGCACCTTCTGGGCATTTTAGAACAGCTTGATCACTTTTTAAAGAAACAGCGCTTCTGTCTCATTCCAGATGTTTGTATTTCTCCACTGAGGTTTCGGTATTTATCAGCATGCTGTTTAACACAGCGGGACTGTACTGTACAAACACCCCGGAGCTGTAATTAACGGGACTTAACGGGTATCAATAGAAAAGTATACATCCGTCACATCCAGCTATGGCTGGCATCCCATCCCAAGCTCTCCAAATTTCTCTTGCAACGCCAAGTTGCAGCACAGGAAAAAAAAAAATCTCATTCGTTGTTGATTCTGCTGCAAGCTCTTATTAAAAGTGCGCATTGTGTCACCAGAAGAACAAACGAGTTTGTGGTGGGTTGGAAAGATTTTCTTTTGCTTTTTTTGCGTAAAAGAAAAAGTGCTGCATTTAAGCTAAGCCTCGAGACGTGCATAACATGCTTAAAACGTGGAGATTTATGGGCACAAACAACGCATTTCACTCTTTAAAAACATAAACTAACTTACTTCATCCGAAGCGTGGAGCTGAAAACTGCAAGCACGGCGCAGATTTACTTTTCAGAAGTTGCTCATCTGATGGCCAGCGCAAGCACTAACGGGTTACAAGTCCTGCTTCTTCACTGCAGACTGCTCGGCCCGACTCAGACCTCACCGGGACGACTTTTACATATCACTCAATCTCAGGATCGGACGCGTGCTTTCCTGGTGGGGTTTTTGCCTTATTTGCTGCTCATCGTCTAGATCACTTGGAGGGGTAGAGACACGCTACGTCGCTTAAACAGAGAAAGTGGGCAGTGTGTCTCGCGTAGCGATCAAGCGCCCTCATCCGCCAGCAATCCACTCTGCTCTGTTGACCACCACCACAGAGGGGGCAGCTAGGGAGAATGACTGCCGGGCCAAACTTCCAAAATAAAACCCCTTTAATACGCTGCCATGCTTTCTGGTGAGAGCAAAGGTGAAGAGAAAGTAGTGACCTGCATGCACAGCTTATTAGAGCAGACGATCTGTACTGTAGTTGAATGGGTATGTTTAGAATAGTTGTTTATGTTAATTGTTAATGTTTTAGATATTTAGGAATGCGGTGAAATGTAGTTTTCTTTATTATTTAGATGATAAAGTCATAGAAGAAAAAAACGTTTTGCTTTTCTTTTTCACGTGAAATGTATATTCTCCACCCAAAGGTTATGTAACCATCAGAATAAGCCACAATGTATCCTGTCCTTGTGTGCGAACTACAGGACACTTCCATAGTGGGGGGACTCTGTCCTAAACTGTAGCCTGTGTTGGTTCACGTGGAGTGTCCACCAGAGACGTCACGCCAAGAGAGGCTCGGCCAGGATTTCAGCTGTCAATGGGCCTAAACCCCCACACCCATAAACAACCAGTTAGTAAGGACGACCCGCCCCGACACGTGAATAACGTTTCATGCGCCAGCTGTTGCTGCTGGTTTGCTTTTTTCCCCTGAGCACTGCATCCATATACGCTGTCTCATTATCGCCACAGAGCTTTTCATTTTTTCCAACGTGTTCATGTTTTGACTTCCAGTCGATGATCACTCAAATGCGATCAATGCAAAAAAGTTCAACTGTCTCATTAAAACTACCTACGCCTAATTTTGGAGAGCTGCAGCCTGCAACACACGAGTGTCCACTTACTCATTATGAAAGTACGGATCACAGGCTGTGTAATGTATAAAGCTGAGCTAACCCTTCAGACTCCAATTACCAATATCATGATTGGAGTTTTATTAACAAAAACTGAATATCCTAGGCAAGAGGGGCATTGAGACAAAGAAAAAGACACGGAGGAGGGCACAGAGGAGAGCGAGTGCTTGTATTTCCTTGGCCCGAGTGCTTTTTATCTTTCTGTCAATGCACTGATGCAGTGTTGACATAATTTGTGATGTGATGAGAAAGATATGGAATTGGCCTGTCTTTACAGAGCGGAGCTGGCCTTTTATTTTTATAGCCTGTCCTCTTCTTGTTTATGAGGTCCACAACTTATGGCTTTGGCTTTTCCATGTCGTTCAACTGCAGTGCGCATAAAAAACACTCAGTGAGAGACCAGGGCTGCTCCCATGCAACATAAATACTGTGAATTATAAACTAGCAGAGGAAAAAAGCTCGAACTGAAATAACTTTAATGAGGTTTGCAAGTGTTGTGCGCCATTATTCACTGCTGATCTTTCACTCGACACGTTGTGACATTAATTAAAGAAACAGAAAGAAAAAAAAACTGGCACTGAGCATGTCCCTGTATTGGTGAGTTACAGTATATGACAAAGAGCTGTGATTGGAGGAGATCGGGGGTGTTCAGTGAATTACTTGCTTTGTTGCTGAATCATGTGGAGTTACGCTGTAGTGAATGTGACAGGATAACAATGCATCTGTCCCACAGACTGATGCCACTGCAAGGGCACCGGAGGGGGGTAACAGGGCTGGAATTAGGTTCCCACCATGCAACCACCTAAGCTCTGCAGGGTGTTTAGTGAGCAGTTTAGTTTTAGTCATTACAGCAGCTATCGAAGAGATGTTACTCTTTAACAATATATATCATTTGTCACTGGTTGTTATAATAACACTGTTGAGTTTTGTTTTATTTTAGGTTTGTACTTTACACCCAAATTGCTTTAGCTTTCCTAAAACAGTTAGATACTGAGCTTTATACCAAATTGCATTCAAACTCTGATGAGTCTGTTTCCGTAGCGCACTAATGTCAGTGGCTGCTTTAACATGTCAATAATATTTATAGTATAAAAGCAGTAAATGTAAGATCAATTAAGAAAACAGTGTGCAGTGCAGAAATCCAATATGTCACTTAGTGGAATGACATGGTTCATTTAGTATGTGGAGATTAATACAGCTACAGTATGTTTTGCTTTCTTTTGGATCTCTTTGAATGCCTTTTCTGGCTGTTGCTTTAAAACTGTGTTCGATCTGCACTGACTGCCTGAAACTACCTTTGTGCAGCATGTCACAGCTGTATTCTTGTGATCGTTTTTCTGCAGTATTGTCTTTCAATAGCCATATAATGTATGTTTGGCTGTCTGTTTTTATTTTCCCAATAATGGAAGTGTGCCCTTTGTGTCATCCCCTTCAAGTCAACCGTAATGCATTTATAGTTTCACAGCCAACTGTGGCTATATACAACTATGTCAGCTCCTTGTCACCTATTGGATTAGGATAAAAGAGAGGAGATGGCTACAGGGGGAAAACACACACACACACACACACACACACACACACACACACACACACACACACGTACTAAAAACAACAGAAAATATACAGAAGGATCACACTGTTCCTGGTGCTCTATCTTCTTTAGTACAGAGTGAATGATGATTTGAAAAAGCTCAAAATGATTCACAAATAATTCACTATTAATACTTCTACTAACCTGCCATGCATATGACAGCGGGAGGTCGGTGGGATGGACAGTGAAGTAGGAAGGAAATTGAAGTGAATTGGTGAGATTGCATGGGTTTAGTAAAACCCACAGAGTATCAGCATGAGAACCTCACCATGTGCAAAACAACACAATTAAGAGGGACGCTTAGCTTAATCAGTGAATGCATCATGCAAATGATGTTTTTTCTTTTTTCTAAACCTACTTTAATCTTGGCTGTTATCATAGAATACAAATCAGGGACTTAACTCTAATGAAAGGAGGAGAGAGTGAAGAAGAGGGATGATAGAACACAGAGTTGCTGCTATAAAAGAGAAGTTGGAAAAATACAGTGTGTTTAGCCCGGTGATTTGCAGTTTGAGTCAAATTAATAGTAATAATAGATACTTTGTTCATTAGTCTGTATGTTTGCACTGGCATGTTTACTTATATTGTTACCTATTGTGCTTATATTAATATGCATTATTGGTGCTTGTTTTTAAATTTGATCAAGAAAATACGACAAAAAACCATCTAACATGCAATTCAATAATTACTTGTGCACCACTATATACAGACTGGAAAGTAAATATACAGAAAAGCAAAATATGCAACATTGTGATTAATACAATATGTCAGATGTTTATTCTAAAGGTGTTGCTTTTTGTGGGTCCACAGAACCGGTTTATACAACAAATTTTTTTAATACATAATGAACACCAAATTTTGAAATACTTATTAGCAATCTTGCAGCTCCACCATGTTCTAAACAGATTTCTCAAACTTCAGTGATTGACTAATGCTCCAAATTATGAAACACTGCGTGTAACCTATGCTAACAAGTGCTATTTCTATCAAATTAAATAATGAAGTGATGTGAAAGAGTGTTTTCCCCTTTTCTGGTTTTGTTTTTATCTTTGTCAAATTTAGTTTCTGACCATCAAAGAACTTTAAAAATGGACAAAGATGACCCAGTTAAATACAAAATGCAAAATCCAAGCAAGTTTCGACAGTAGATCCAACACATCCTGGCAGCAAAAGCACACCAAACTAAAGTAATGGTTTACTATCGCCTGCATTCACAGAAAAGTTGTTCATCACCAGAAAGACGTTACAGAATACATTTTGGGGCATGTATTCGGTATTCTGTAATGGAATACATTTTAAAAGTAACCTTCCCAACACTGGCAGTAGCACAAAGATCTGAAACACACCAGCAAGTCCACTACTGAATAGCTTAAAAAATAAAAATAAAAAGGAAGGTTTTGGAGTGGTCTAGTCAAAGTCCGGACTTGAATCTGTTTGAGATGCTTTGGGCTGACATTAAACAGACTGTTCATGCTCAAAACCCTCAAATGTGGTTGAATGAAAACAATTCTGCAAAGAAAAGTGGTCCACAATTCTGCCACAGTTAACACACAACACTTAATTGCACTAGGTTACATAAGCTAATTGTCAATTCATGAAATTAAATTACTTCCAACCATTTTTCCTTTTTAGACTATGATATAATAAAACACTATAAAACTGACACACACTAAGACACACTTCTCTACTTGGCATTTGACCAAGCTTAAATCCCAACTGTGACTCCATTTCTACATGCATGACTTTTCCCCTTTCTCTGTGCACAGTATTTTCAAAACATTCAGCATCTATCTCTCTTCACATCTTACTCTTCACACGTGTGGTATGTCTCAACTGCCCTAGTAGTGTTGCAGAGTCTGTCTTGCATCTGTAAACTGTCTTGGGTCAGTCAATAGAGGTTTCTTCTTCATGACATGGAATCCCCGAGGCCACATGTGCTTGTAGAAGACAAGAGGCAGCTGGAGGTCTGGTACTCATTCACTCTTCCAATACACTCCCCCACCAACCAACTATTATGCGGAGATGTGTACTAATGGTTCACAGTCTGCAGCTTGAGTAAACAAACCTTGAAAATATCCTCTCCAAGCAAGTTTTGACAGTAGATCCAAAACATCTTGGCAGCAAAAGCACAGCAAACTAAAGTAATTGTTTACTTTCACCTGCATTCACAGAAAAGTTGTTCATCACCAGAAAAAAGCTTCTTCACCTCTTCGTTCATTCAGATTGCAACGGCAAACTGAGTCATGAACACTGATAGTGCCAGTCTGTGGTAGAGCTCTCCATAAGGCAACACAAGGATCACAGAGTAAAAACAAAGGATTGTGGAAAGTTTTTCCCTGCATACCTGCCCTCAGAACAGATCCCCAGGGTTTATGCACTGTTCCCCCCCCTTGTGCAGACTGTGCAAGCATGAGCACACATATACACAGAGAGGTACACAGACAGAGATGTAGGTAAATAAGTGTGGCATGAAGACTAGAACAGCAGAACAAGAGGTATATAAAGATAACATGTCAGGGGTCCGTCTATTACTACCAGAAACAGATGAATCACCCCCTCTGGCTTCTGCTCTGTGGCTGCTGGGTGACCTCTCGTTTGGGGCTCTACTCAGCTCTTCCCAGGAGGGTGGCACGGTTGCCCACCTTTGGTGGTCCTCCTTGGGTCCTTGTACTCTGGGGCCTCTGGATGTCTGGGGTCTGGATCTCCTCCATACCTGCTTCATGCCCTGGGGGACGGGGCTATGGCTCCCCACACTCCCTAGCAGATCGTTACATGGAGAAACCTTTGGAAACAAGCATGCTTATCCACACAGGTGTACACACGGGTGTTCACAGACACAAACTACACCTTTCTTGGCTGCTACCTCAAAGCACATTGTGCGCTGTCTATCTTGCGTGCTGCACAATAACATTTAATATTTAGTATCTACTGTTATCTACTGCTAGCTAGTTTATTGTGATGTATGTATTTATTATGTTGCTGTTTTTTG
>VUQQ01061541.1:4217-16446 GCA_015108535.1 Steatocranus sp. 'ultraslender' AB-2019 | reverse complement strand
CACTGTGTAAAAATAACAAAAAACAATAAGTGAATGCAAAAGTGCATAAATATTTATTTTACGTTTTTGATGTGTGTGGCGGGGCGTGGTCTGCACTGCCGCTGCAGGGGAGGTGGACCCACCTGAGCGGCATCTGCAATCATGCCTCTCAGGCGTAAAGTCTGTGCTCTCTCGGCTGTTTTTTTTTTTTTTTTATGTGTCGGGCTGTGAGATGAAAAGCTACAGCCAGCTGTGTGGGTACACCAACCATGTGCGAAAAGTGGTCCATAAAGTAATGCTACATAGCGTGTTCATGCAAACATTGTCGGGTCTGCCGTGGTACAGTGGGACTTCTGCTCATGAACCTCTGCGCACAGCGTCTGCAAATCGGGGCTGTACGAAGTCACTTCATCTTTACACAAAACTGTAAGCTGTCATCTGTGAGGCGTGAGCGGTGTTTGTTTTTACCATAGACCATGGTGGAGAATGGCTTCTCTGCTGAGTTTTGCTCTCTGTAGCCGTATGAATGGCAAACTACACTGATTAGCAGCGGCATAGGCACACTTAAAATTTTTTCTGAAATTTTCGCTTTCTAGTTCTATTTGTTATTTCTATTTCCATAAGATTCCATAGAGGAACTGATTGTGTCCAACAACCCAACAGAGGTAAAATATGTGTGAAAAAAAACATGTGAAAGCAGTGTTTCACCAGGAAAAGAACCTTAACTTTGAAAACACAAAGCAGATACAAACCTAAAAATGAATATCCCACTACAACTCATTCATGCATTTGTGGCAACATGATGAAACTTGTTTGAAAGCTTCTGGAGTTTTTGAATCCCAATCATCTTATTAATGGGTCCAGTGCATGTGGATTCAAGTGCCCTGCATGTGCATGCATTTGTTTCACTTTCCATCCATCATTAATGGTAACCACTTCCTGTTCCAAATCGAAGAAATATTCCGTCTGTGTGCCTATGATGCTCTATAAAGAGCAAATCTGAAGAAAATACATGCATAGATTGCTGGCTTTGTAACTATCAGTGCCCATTACTTACTGCAATGTGAAGTGATAAAGAGGAGCCGCAACCCTCTGTGAAAGTGTGACCAGTTAGAGCACATTAGAGAGTCAAGTCATTATCACATATTTGTCTCTGATACTTTGCTGCTGATCTCAGACATTGTAACAGAGTTGCCTCCTTCTGTGTACAGAGATTTACAGATGTAGGTAAAAGGCATACTGCACTGAAGACGGCACTCTTCGGTTCATCATCAAAGCAGAAGAGAGTGCAAGTAGGGTGGAGTGGGTGGAGATGAATGCTGGAGTGATTTGTGACAGATGGGTATCACCTACACCTCCTATGATATATGGTTTGTAGATGGTGGACCTGACAGGAGGCAAAAGTGAAGACGTTAATATTTTCTTTGGGCGTGACCAGGATGGACAGGATTAGAAATGAGTATATCAGAGGTACATCTCAGGCTGAGTATTTTGGAGACAAATTGAGATAGGTGAGGCTCAGATGGATTGGACATGTGCAGAGGAGGGATAGTGGATTTATTGGATGTGTTGAAGTTGGAGCTGCCAGACAGAAGGAAAAGAGGAAGTCCTTAGAGGAGGTTCATAGATGTAATGATAGAGGACATGCACAAGGTTGCTGTGACAGAGGAGGATGTTATAATTTCTAAATCTGATATGCAGGAATCTACTATAGCAAATATTAACAATTCAATTCACAACATTCTTCACTGTTCAAATTTGTAATTATTTGTTATATTATTAAATATTAAATGTTCAAGTTAAATGACACAGCTGAATGTGGAAAGGGGATTTAATCCTGGCATGTTAAATCATTGGCATTCTTATGTTTGATTCGGTCACGTACATCTGAACATAAAAAAACGTAAGACTTGTACATATTCATTTCTTTTAAAAAACTGCATTACAATAGTCAAGTATACACTCTGATTGTATGTTTAAGTTCAGACCTTGTTTAGTTGAGGTTCATAAGTATTCTTTAGATAGATCATAGTTCATTGTCCATTTTTTTACAGTGACACGTTTTTCATCGAAGTCTTTTTCACAACAGCATAAGGAATAAATTAAAAGCTTAAAAAGGAGTTACTAAATTGGCTATTGGTAAGTTGTTTGAGCTGTACTTTAAAAACTATATTGACAGCAGTACAATAATAAATACTCTAACAAAATGCATAGAATATATATATTTCCTTTGTAGTCTTTGCTGCCTTCAAAGTATTACTGTGTTCATTGGTTCCCTGTTTAGTTACTTACTTTGTGAGTCTTCTGTCTCTTGCCTGTTAGTGCATCATGGGAAACACCCATTAGCCCAGGCCTAATGTTGTAAGGCAGGATTCAGGCTCACCTGACCCAGCCCTGTCATTTTAATTTTGTTTTGTTGTTCATGGAAGATCATCTTTAATTCATGAAGTTGTAACGGAGTGGGAAGGTGATTTTAGCACAGGTGTTAAAAGAGGAAAATCTTCCTTTAAACGGACAGAGCAGTGGAGCAGCCAAGGGAATGCACATACAAATTTAAAAACTGTAAGGCTAAAATATAATTTATTATATTTAAACAGTTAAAAATATAAAAAGAATTAAAACCAGCCTGGCCAGGGGAAAAACACAATAAAAATCAATAAGACACAAAGATTAAAAGTCCAGTGGCACCCGCCACGGTATAGAAGTCACTAAAAGTCAGAAATCCAGCGGATCGGAGCAGAAGGGGAAACCTGGCGGCGTCCTCGCCGTCCTAGCAGTGTTTTCCGCTCTGGAGTGCTGGAAGAGAGGGGCAACAACAGTCACCATTCTTACAGCGGCTACAGTTTATTAGAGTGGGATAAGTCGCGAGACTTACCCCGAATGGGCAGAGCTCTCAACTCTGCCCACTGCTTTCCTGTAGCACGCCAATCGGCACTGGCCCGTCTCACCGTGGGAGCTAGGGCGCTGTCCGGCCGTCTCTCATTCCCCACAGACGCACGATCTGGCCTCCAGTTACTCCAGCACCGGACCGCTTCCCTGCTTGCAGGAGCCGTATCCTCCGTCCTCCATGCCAATCTCCAGCCGCCCTTCATGTGTCACTGAGCACTTTATAAATCACCACCAACCAACCTACACCAGCCCGTCTGCGGGTTTGCAGGCGCCGCCGCCTGACCCCATTCACTGGGTCATCTCTGCCGCTCTCTCTCTCAGGCCTCCCCGAGCCTCCTTTCCCCAGTAGTCTGGCAGGCTCTCTTATCCACCTCTGTGCCTTCCCAGGTGTATCTAATTTGTGATTAGAAGTGGGCGGGGTCTCTCCAGGAGAAGTTAATATATTTGATAAAACATGCAAGATAAATAAGACACGTCACAAGAATATAACCAAAACATGCAATAGAAAATTTAAAAAAAAAATAGAAACACTCCACATTGAAACAAAATAAAACACAGCAACATGCAAAGCAAAACAACTTCAAAATAAAGTCGACCCTTCCCTGGATGACAAAGTCTGTCTGTCACGCCTCAAACCACGACAGTTTGACCTAAAAGGGAAGGGTCTTCTAGTAACAAAATATAATTTATATTTCTGTTAATTTGTACGTTAATTTGTGTTACTTTTAATTAAAACAACATTTCTTGAAAGCATTATGTTTTATTTTTCTTTTAAAACTTAAAATGTTTAAGTTTGCAAAGGCATGTGAGACCTGTAACAGCAGGTTAAAACCTGTTAGCACTGTAAATTTTAATTAGGTAATCTTAGTTAAAACAAAAAAGGCATAAACCATTTGCCTCTTGCAGTAGGAAATGTATGCTATATTAATAATCACCATATGTATTACTGTTTTTAATCATGAGTTATTATTAATCTCTGGCTCTCTTCCACAGCATGTCTTCCTCCCCTAATCCCAACTGGTCACGGCAGATTGCCGCCCCTCCCTGAGCCTGGCTCTTTCCAAGGTTAGAAAGGGGGCTTTTCCTTCCCACTGTTTCCCTCCCAAAGCGCTTGCTCACAGGGGGTCATATGATCATTGACATTTTCTGTGTTTTTTTGTATTACTGTTGGGTCTTTACAATATAAAGCACTTTGAGGCACTGTTGTTGTGATTTGGTTCTGAATAAATAAAACTGAGTTAAATATTTAAACTGAGTTAAATATGTGAATTGAGAGCTTTCATAGAGATACATAAAAAGCTCCATTCATCAAGTCAAGGTAACTAGATGAAAATAAATATAAAGGTTTAGTACAAAGTACGGGGATGTATATTATGGATGAACTGGTTAGAGGTGATGGGAGAAAAACAGGACAAAGACACGCTGCGGAAGAGAGCCATAGATTAATAATTAATGACAATCCAATTATTAATTTCTTCCACTTATCCGGGACCGTTAGGGGTAATCATGCGGGCAAAAACCTAAGCAGAGGATCACAGATATCCCTCGCCCTCACCCAGGAGGTGTCCTAGTCAGATGCCCAGAACACCTCAACAGACACCGCATACTCCCACAGCACCTCCTACAGGATACACACTGGTGTCTATCATCTAGTTCAGCGGTTATCACCATGTCATGCAACAACTCCCTTGCATCCACAGCTTTGTTGTGGACAGACTGTGACTCCCATAACCAATAACAAACACTACTCAGGTTCAGATCAGGCAGGCTGCTCCTGCCATTCAGGCCCCTCCAGGTATCACTGTCATTGCCCACATAAGTCTCCCAGTAGGACCACTAAGTCACCAGATGGAGAACACTTGAGCACCCCACTCAGCCACTCCGAGGAGGCTGGGTAGTCTGAACTATCACTTGGTGCATAAGTGCAGATGGCAGTCAAGACACATTTTCTGGCCTGAAGGTGCAGGGAAACAACCCTTTCTTCCACTGGCAAAAACTTCAACTTACCTACGAAGCATCATAGGGGTCACGTGCAGTATGTGTCGGGCAGTGGTGGCCATGGTGGACTGATGCTAGTGACTGGGACATAAAATTTCACCTGTCTGGTGGGAGAAGGTCCAGCATTTGGCTGACAGGACTGACAGGAACATATAGTTGGGATCACCTCGATACATGCCTTGAACTCTGGAATCAG
The DNA here is from genome assembly GCA_015108535.1 of Steatocranus sp. 'ultraslender' AB-2019. Classification (NCBI taxonomy): domain Eukaryota; kingdom Metazoa; phylum Chordata; class Actinopteri; order Cichliformes; family Cichlidae; genus Steatocranus; species Steatocranus sp. 'ultraslender' AB-2019. The sequence goes on along the minus strand of VUQQ01061541.1, from coordinate 11,384 downwards.
TGTCCTGGAGTGGGGTTTAATACTTTAATAAACTTTATTTATCAGCTGAGAAACAGAGGGAATCCCACTTATTCCTAGTTCAATTACTCACCCTACTGTTTTTGGAAAAAAAGGGTCTTCAGAAAAGGTCAAAATCCACATCTCTCCAAATAACTAAGCATCTTCTTTTCATCTGACTAGGCATAGTTTAGCGCATTACTTCCTCCCACTGGTAAAACAACTGTCTTCACTTAACAGTCAGTAAACACTCATTAAAAATTTCACTGTATAATTAACACAAACTATTAAAAATCTTGTATTGTTCCTCGCCAAGTTAACTAATTTATGTAAGGTACTGGAATTTACAGTGTAAGGTGCAATTATTGGAATGATGATTCAGTGGACTGTTAGAAATTTGGATGAAATTCGAACTGTAGAAATGTATTAAGAAATGTTTTGTGCTGATAATGTTATATAAAAAGAAAACTTATAAACCATGAATTAATTGTTGTTAGGTGTAAATATAAGTATAAGCAGGAAAATAGAGAGTATAATAAGGGGGGGAAATAGCGAGTGTTTGCCCTGAGGTAGCCTTTTGGTACCCTGAGTAAGGTACTGTCCCTACACACTGAGTGAATGGGTTAAATGGAGAGAGTAATTTCCCTACTGGGGATTAAAAAAGTATACAAAAAAATAATAATGAAAGATAACCTAAGACGGGGATGGCAGGAACTTGTCCACAAGGATGGGGCAGGGAAAACAGCTTATTTACAGGATCATTTGATCTTTGGATTGATTGCTTTTTATAGGAGACTGAAACACAGAATTCAGTTTGAGTTATATTTGGGAAAAGCTTGACCCTGACTAAGTCAAATTTTTAGAGAGATTAAAAGATTAAAAAAAAAAAAAACAGCTTGGCCTACTGGATTAAGTGGCATGGTCCTAATGTAAACAAATGTAGAAAGAAATGTAAAGTCCCCAATAAATGCTCCCATACCGAAAATATCAAAATTAAATCTGTTCATTGCACGTGATGTCAGTCGCATTGCACAATGTTCTCAGCTCAGTGCAAACTGGAGCCACTTCCATATATGCAAATGGAAGTGGCTCCAGTTTGCTCTTTTTTACGCAATAGCTTGGTGATACTGTAATTGTTGGTTTGATCATAGAAGAAGGAACAAAGTATGGTGCATGTGTGGATGTCTTTTTTACTTGGTGTGATGATGGTTTTCTTTAGTTAAACACCAAAAAACTATGAAACTAAGAGTGATTTTTATTTTAGGGTGGTGCAGGAGAACACATTAACAGGGAACTGTTAGTGGTGACTACTGAGATAAATGAACAACAAGCAAATAGTAAGAGACCATGATGATAAATGAAATTAAAAACTGTCAGAGGATTTAAACACAAATGTAATTTAAGAATTATGATGATTATACTTTATACAGCAGCTGGGACAGTTAGATGTTAATAGAACTTGAAAAAAAGTTGTTGTTTTAAATTACAAGTAGGGGTGTTCACTAAAAATTCCACCATTAGAAGTTGTGTATGCTGCCTCACCAGACGAACACATAATTAACACACTGAGAAAACTGAAACTGGAGTTCAATTAAATCTTTAATAAGAATTTCTGATATAAAGGCTGCTTTTGGAGAACTTCAAACGTGGCAAAAAGTTTTGTTTGCTATTCATTTTGTTAAGGATTCAACTGGAAACATTAGTCATGACCCACAACAAATAAAAAAATATTTTTTGAGAGTTTTATGATGAAGCTGTATACGCATCACGGATTAATTCATATAAAGCAGCCACTGAAGTATTTAACAATATAAATCTACCAAAACTAAATGAACAGCCTGAGGCTCTGAGTTCACCTCTTTCATTGTCTGAATTTCATGAACCTACAGCATCTCCCAAACAGTGAAGCCTCTGGTCCCGATGGTTTTCCAGCAGAGTTTTATAAAGAATTGTGAGTCAATCATGTGATCATGTGGCTTTGCTGGCTGTGCTGTGCGGCAACCTGTCCCTCCTTTTTAATTACACTAAACTAGTCATTACGGTTCACTACATGCAGTGACCCCACCTGGAATGGACAAGCAGTTGTTGCCCAGATGTGAGGGCTTAGGTCACAGGGGTCAAACTCCAGGCCTCGAGGGCCGGTGTCCTGCAGGTTTTAGACGTGTCCAGCTGATTTACATGGCTAAATGATCTCCTCAACATGTTTTGAAGTTCTCCAGAGGCCTGGTAATAAACTAATCATTTGATTCAGGTGTGTTGACCCAGGGGTGAGATCTAAAACCTGCAGGACACTGGCCCTCGAGGCCTAGGTCTTTGGTACTCTTTGGGGAACTCCTGGTTATATCTCTGTCTGTCTGTAGCTCCAGGGGGCAATATTGAAGCTTCACACCCTCATTTTTAAGAAGATTTCATGACAAAGACACATACACAGACTCTCCCTCTCTCTCTCTCTCTCTCTCACACACACACTCTCACGTATCTGTACATTTTTTTTATATTTCTGCATTGCAGGTGCTGTATGGAGTTTTCTTTTCTTCTTCCTTCCCCGTGTGAGCTTCTTTCCCTGTCACCTCAAAGCTCCAGGTTGTAGATGTGGGTCTCCTGGTTGGAGACTGTATGTCTTCTGTCCCTTCTTTGAATTTGATATTGTGATTTGTGGTTGTTTGTCTGCACTGGCCTGGTGATGGACTACTGACCTGTATTTTTTCCTGTGTTAATTGTTGCACACTTCTGGACAAGCGAAAAAGAGGACAGATTATTATTAACTTAACATGCCATTATGTTCATAAATATCGTGGCCGTATACAACCTGGTAAACTCATCCTCTTGTGTTTACATTTTGCTCGTCGACTTACTCCAACCTCACATTTAGGAGAACTTCACAAGCACACAGACAAGAGCAGAAAAACCCATCTAAAACAAAATGTCACAAAGCAACTTTTAATGAGTACAAATCCCAGTGAGAGGGATGGATTTCTAATGGCAGTTGGCAGCACTTTGTTAGGCTGCTATATCCCCAGCTCTCAAGTGTTCTCCTTAATTGCAGGTCAGTGTGAATCTGTTGCATCAGCTGCTATAAGCTTTAATTAATACTGCACTGAAAAAAACTTGCAACACCAACCATCTGTTTGTCTTTAACCTGTGAGAAAGATGTTTACAAGCTACAGAAATAGATAAGGAAGAAAATAAGTCATTTTAGTTCCAGTTGGAATTTTGAACTTCGGCATAGCAGAAATTCCAAAATAGTTACACAATGACAAAAACAAGACACAGTGAGCTTCCTAAAAGGTCTCAGACTAATGGACAGCAGAGGAGCCGAATATTTGATCTGGATTTTTATAAGATTTTTACAAGATTTTTTGTCGTACAACCTTGATAGATTTGGTTTGTTTGGACCCTTCGTAAATTTGTTAAAGACGATGGAGCCGTTGTATGTGAAAAATTAAAAGGTGTAATAATGGCTATAAAATTATTTAAAGGGATAAATTCAGTACACCTACTTCCTGATATGCTTCTGGTCATTCAAACAAAATACCGATTCAGAATTAGAAGCTGATGATTGTCCTCTCCTTGAGCTCCTCCTGTATTTGTATCAAGCTTTAGTGTGTATACTTTATATACCTGTTAAAATCATTAAAAGGTCGTATAAACTTTAAAATAGAGTCACTCAACATAAATACACATATTCCTTGTCACTGCTTGTCATTATATCATTTTCTATCATTACATTTAATATTTTTTTACAGTGCAGAACAAAACTAAATATGCCTATTTAATTAAATTGAACTATTAATATTGAACCTATTAAGTAACACATCTGGATTTAGAGTGGAGGCAAAATTTAGAATTGTAGGTTTTAATTTGTAAACAACCTTACATCTATTTCAACCAGCTTAAAAAGGTTGCCTGGAGTTTTCAAATAGTTTAGAAGGAGCTCTCATATAAGTTTTTAGCTAACTTTCCTGCTGTCGTGGTCCAGCTTGTCTTATTTGGGTATTCAGTCAGATTTTTGTTCTCATCAGACAACATCATCTGCTAGCTGTTAACATTATTGTAAAATTAGAAAGATTGTGAACAGCATACTTAGTGTTGTGTATTTTAAGTGGCTTTCAGGTCTTTCTGTCAGGTTAAAGAAAGTCAAGTAAACCAGACCATCTCAGGATAAAGCTGTGGTATAGCTTAAACACAGGCCTTTTGAAAAAAGGTTATTGAAAGCTAAACTATTTATTTCATTATTTAACATGCAATTTTATGGTTAGTCCCTTAAAGTGTAGCACCACTTGGCCAAGTGTTAGGAAAGAAAATGTGATTTGGTCGTGTTATGTGTAAAAAGATTAAAGATTAATATAGTTTACTGTATTTGAAAGCTGTCGAAAATGCCAAGTGTTAGTAAAGCATGGGAGAATCTGATGGGTTGTAATCGATTATTCCATTAAATTAATGTGAAAATTTGCATAAGAAGGTTTTAGTTTTTCTTCTTTGAACTGCAGACCCAATGGTCTGAGAGTAAGTAAAGAATCAATTCAATTAATTACTACAATGAACAAAACAGAGTTGAAATGTAGACTTGGGCTACATGTGACTGGTTAAAAGTGCAACATTCACACTCTGATAAACACATAGCAACTCAGAGTGTAGCTTCTTGCTCAGCCAGGGATCCAACCTTCTAATTACTAGGTGACCTGCTGTCTTAGCTCATTAAAAGCTCATCTCCAACCTTCCTTTTATCTCAAATGTTCTTGAAAGAGTAGCTGTAAAACAGCTAACTGATGATCTGCAGAGTGTAACAGAACCACAGCAGACCCGTCCACGTTTGCATGCTTTTCAGCATCTTTATTCACAGCTGTTGCAATGTACACACCGGCTGCAGCTTTTCAGTTCGCAGCTCACCGTTCTGACAGCAACTACCACAGCAGTCAGAGAGCACAGACTTTAAGCTGGCGATCGGTGATTGCCGTGCAGGTGTATCCACCTCCTCTGCAGCGGCACGGCAGAACACGCCCCCTCACACAGAGGAATAGTTTATTTGAAAAATTTCAGAGCTCATCAGTCTCTGCAGAGATTAGAGGATGCTGTAGGTATTACAATGAGTCAGAGTGTGATTAGCTAGCTTATTGCTCCTGTGTCTTGTTTTACCTTGTGTATCTGCACATTGTATCTGATCTCAGAGCAAAAAAAGCTGAGCTAGAGGCAGTTTGATCTGGGTCTCCCAAAAGTCTGCTGACAATGAGGACAGTCACCCACAGTATATACAGCCAAGAAATTCTGTGGAACTGGGAAACTGCTGATACTTCTCATGTTCATGGTATAAAGCATTAGACCACAGCTTCAATGTACTTGGCACTAATTCTCCAACTCTCAGAACTTTGTTGGTTTGAATGAGCTTTCCTCTAAGATATATGTTTGTTTGTCATTTTGATTATGAGTGCAGTGCATAAGTTACTGCTTTGAGTACATTAGAGTAAACAAATTTTGTAAAAGTTACAAGTTTTTAGCCATTCAAAAGGCCCATTTGAGGGTGAGGAGCTGATCTTAGGGTTAAAATTAGATGGGAGTTAGGGTAAACGTTTGGCACCTAGATGTGATGGTTAAACCTTGGGAATGGAATCGCTGTCCTCGCAAAGAGAGACAGTTAAATTAATTTAGATCGGTTCTTTTTTTAATGTTACTGACTGATATATATATTTTTTTTAATGTGGTCAGATAAAAAAAAATGTTTCAAATATTTAAGAGGAGCTTTTAGGAGCTACAGCCACCCTTAGAATACTGTAGAAACTCTGCCAGAGACGGGAGTTGAAGGTCTCACAGACAGGGGTGTCTGCCAGGCATTTCCGGTGTACCCTCACAATATGTTTAGGTGTGCCAGGGCTGTCCAGTGTCCTCCCATGCCATCTCATCCAACTCACCACCAGGTAATGATCAGTTGACTGCTGAGCTTCTCTCTTCACCAGAACCTACAGCCGCAGATCCAATGATACAATTACAAAATCAGTCACTGACCTGTGACCTAGGATGTCCTGGTGCACTTATGTTTGCACATGGTGTTTGTTGCGGACAAACTGTTATTTGCACATAATTCCAATAACAGAACATCATTAGGATTCAGATCAGGGTTCCTTCTGATAATGCCTCCCCGGGTCACACTGCCAATAATGACAGTGTCCCATGCCCATGTGAGCACTGAAGTCTCCCAGCTGGACATCAGAGTTGCCAGCTGGATCACAACTGAGCATCCCACGAAGGCTGGGTACTCTGAACTGTTGCAGTCAGGACCCATTCTCTGATCCAAAGGTACAGGAAAACAATCCTCTCTTCCACTGGCAAATAAATCCAAGATACAGACAGCAAACCAAGGGGATACATGAATACCCACCCCTGCCTGCTGCCAAGGTCAACTCCAGACTAGAACACAGTCCAACCCCTCTCCAGGTGGCCGGTTCCAGAGGCCAAGCGGTGCACTGAGGTGAGCCTGACTTTATTTAGTCAGAATAAAAGTGAGGTTCCATGTCCCAGTAGTCAGCCCCAATAGCCGGGGATCAGTCTGCCAGCGCCCCCACGCTTGACCACCATATAGGGGCAAACTAGTAATCGAGCATCTAGTAGTTGGTTTCCTTCTAAGTTTTCCCAAAGTTGCAAATGTCAGCATTATGACAGAGCCTTGGTTATTGACTAAGAATGACTTAATTGAGCGCCATGTGTATGAACGTGAGCTTGAAGCCATTTGTTATTTTTAACTTATTTAATGTCTTCTCCAAAAGTTGATTCTGTTGATCTGGACGTAGCGTTTTGTGGGAGAAACGTTTCGTCACTCATCCAGGTGACTTCTTCAGTCTCAGCTGACTGCAGGTTTCAATCTTATGAACAGTACATTTGCATAATGACTGAAACCAGCCCACTGAGGGAACAATGGGCTGGGAGGCCAGTTCCTTAATCTTAATTATGCAAATTCTCATGACTCTCATCTCTTTCGCCATCTTACAATGCTGTGATTGCAGCCATTCCCCAACTCTCTGTGAATGGTACTCATGGCCATTGATCAATGGGTTTTGGTCAGTGGTTGTTGATCAATAGTCATGAGAATTTGCATAATTAAGATTAAGGAGCTGACCTCACAGCCCATTGTTCCTTCAGTGGGCTGGTTTCAGTCATTATGCAAATGTACTGTTTATA
>VUQQ01061540.1:0-10822 GCA_015108535.1 Steatocranus sp. 'ultraslender' AB-2019 | reverse complement strand
GTAAATGCGCCATAACTTTGTTAATTTTGGTTGCATTCCCCACACCTCTCACACTCCAGGAGACGATTCTAAGACCATTAATTGTGTTCGACATACCTTACTGTATTCAGAAGAGGTCTTTGATTTGACAAGTTGACAGTGGCCAGGGGAAGGCTGGTGTCTGTATTTGAGGTAATAGACTGTGAACAGAACAGAGAGAAAAACGAAGGAAAAAACAAAACAGGACAATACATACATGCAGATCGAGCAACATAAATTGGACCTGGAAACCCCCGAAAACAAAAATGGCAAGTGTCCAATGCACAGCAGGGTATAAACATTCCCCTGCGAAGAATTCGCCATCACAACTCTAATGGCTTCCCTGTGGCGGCAAGGTCTCACTATGAAAATATACCTTGTCAATATTCTGCTGTAAAAAATTGAGGAACTAAGATGCATCTTACTATACAAAAACGGACAGAAGAAAAGCACAAAAAAAGCAAGCTGAGATATTGTTGTCCTCCATTTGCACATGGCAGAAATCAAACTGTAGGAGAGGTAATAATAATGAAAAAATGTGTGTTTATATAAATTAAAACAGTGTATACGTATATGTGTACGTAGCAGACTAGTAAGCCTGCCAACAACGGCATTAGAACAAAGTATAAACAGGGGTATTGTAAAGGAAAATGAGAGAAAAACAACGAGGTTAGAATTACTCATACCATGGTCAAAGGAGTCTGCAAAGAAAAGCGTCTGGACTTCTTTAAGTTGCTTGAAGACGTTTCACCTCTCATCCAGAAGCTTCTTCAGTTCTAAGGTCAAATGGCAGAGAGTCCCAGATTTAAACCCAGTGGGAGTTTCCCCCCGCAGAGGGACCAAGGACCCCCTGATGATCCTCTAATCACATGAGCCAAGGTGTGACCTCAGGAATTCACATGACAAGGTGGGGCCAGGTTTCGCAATGAGCTCACCCGAAACCCTGGCTGATTAGGTCCCACACCCTGTCTTCCTGGTGTCAATGTGGACCTGTGGTACCTTCTTCAGTGAGGTGATTGCAGCTGCAGGAGGGCTGGTGTACATGGTCGCTCGACAGACGTATTTCAGTGCATATATCACGTCCCCCAAGAAAAGGTCTTTCATGATACTAAAATACCAAATACTTAAAAGCACATGGTGGCAGCGCTGACTTTTAAAGTATCTGACGTGTGACCTATTACAGCACGCTGACTGAGTACTTTCTGGTTTGCAGGTTACCTGGCTTTATTCTGAACTTCCTCGGCATTCTGTCTCTGCTGGGTTCGATTGGAGTACTGCGTGGAATACTTTACAAATACTTTCTTATCTAACTTTGAAAAATGTCATCAAACTGTGCAAACCAACAAATAAAGTTATTTGTATTTGGTAGATGTTTTTATAAAATTATTTTCCAATGTTTATATTTTCAGTTCTTTATAGTTTAGAGTAGGTTTACATGTTCAGTTGTTGTTGTTTTTAAATTAGTTTCAGTGTTTGATTCAGTGCTGTATATTTTTCCTTATTATTATACTATGTGTGTATTTATGATTAACTTTTCAGTTTTACTTTTCGAGTTAACTGTTTTCTTTCTCTATACTTTTAGCTTAGTTGTGATTCGTTAATATAATCTTGTTACAAAGACATATAATAGCATAAATATCTGTTATATTTAACTGTGTGACCATGGCCTGCATAGCTTTTCTAAAACAGCATTTTCTAAATTCAAAAAAGGAGTGGCTTTAGCTTCAAGTGTGCAACACCTTAAGTGTTGTTTCCGGCAAGAACTGCGGTACAATGAAATAACTGCAAACAGTGAAAAAACAAAAAAAAAAAGACGAACTATTCTGATGTCGTTCTGTTGTTTGTCCCAGCGGGTTGTACGTCGCCCCCTGGCGGCTGTGAGGTGCAACTGCCTGATAATAGCCAATGAATTCTAGCACTGCCGAGAACCTCAAGCACTGCTAAATCACGCTAGTCGTTAATTTTCCTATCGATATTTAGCGCTGCAACGTTTGTTTTTCACGTCGCTGGGTACGAGTCCTTTCATTTTACAGCTTATACCTAACTACGTGTGGCAGCTCATTTTAAATAGCATCCGGCTAACGGTTATTAGCATAGCAGCAGCTAGTTAGCAGCGCACCGTTAGCACGGTGTGGTTTACTTTGGCCAGCTGGTCTCTTTGATCGGTTTTAAAAATACCCGTGGTTCACGTGAGCTTCAGAAGGGTCCGATACCAGACAAACGAGGGTTTAGCTGTTAGCATTATTAACGCTGTTGTAGGTACTGCACTGGTGTGCTGAGAGTAATAAACTCTTGTTAAAATGTGTTGTTATTATTATAGGTGTGGCAAAAATGATGATTAAAAAGAATTGTGTGCACCGCATGACAACAAAGTGACAGCGGAGGCAGCTGCCCAGAGCGGCTTTGGTAAACAGCATTTCATCATGTTGCGTAACATACGTGTGAAAAGCTGTACGGTCGTTTTCAAGCATGCGTAGCTTTTGCTACAAACAGTGGATAACCTAACTTACAGATATTCAACTGTCAAATGTTCCTGCAGTGTCCCCGAGAGTCGCAGCCCTGCATTCCAAAAAGGAAGACGAGTACTTCACCATGAGCTCAGAGGATGGTGAGACAACACACACACACCCCTCCACTGTGTGCATGTGCACTCTTTCCTGTGCCTGACGGCTCCGTTCGCCTGCTGCAGGGGACATGGAGAACCAGGCTGAGCTGGAAGAGAAGACCAGGCTCATCAACCAGGTGTTGGAGCTTCAGCACACTTTAGAGGGTAGGCAGTGCAGCCTCGCAGCTGGTACTTGCTAATGGAAAATGAATGTTTCAAATATCAACTGTAAGGTTTCTTAGACTCGTGTTGGACTGCTCTGCAGCTTCATGTCACGCTGGGATTTGTAGATGAAATTGTGCATTCACATTTTTAAAAGTTGCTCCTAACTTTACACACTGCACGGCTTTTAGTGGGAAGCATCAGAATGTTGATTTCTCTATGTGAATGTTACTCAGAAACGTACCAGCAGAATGTTCACAGATTGATAACACACAGGAGCACTACATCACTCAGAGCGGATTGGCTGTTTTTAAACCAGCTTAGTTTGGCCCGTTGAACTCTACACCGTCTGGCTGATGGTAGAAACTCATCCTGAGAGTTCTGGATGCACAGTGTTTGAACATCAGTGGGGCAAGGTGACTTCAACACAACCCTACAGTCTCTGCAGTGTGGACAAAGTCCTCGGTGTTTCACGCCAAGTCAGTGGTCAATGGTGGCCTCGCTTCCTGAATCAATACAAATCTTCTTATTGTGGTTAAATATAATTTCCCTGTTGCACGTGCGACACTGAGATGTGTTGTGTGAACAGACACACACATTTATTTTATGTGTTTGGAGAGATCAGGAGGTGTGACAGAAATGAAGGAAACACAGAATAGGTGCACCTAACAAAACAGTGAACTATGAGTGAGCTATAAATGTTTCTTTAAATCGATTCTAGGGTAATGATGATGTTTTAAACTGCAATGAATACGTTTACCGCCCGTGTAGTTTCCACATTCCTGTGTGGTTGACTGATGTTTTTGTTGGCATGTTCAGACCTGTCTGCCCGAGTCGATGCTGTAAAGGAAGAGAACCTGAAGCTGAAGTCGGAGAACCAGGTCCTGGGTCAGTACATTGAGAACCTCATGTCGGCTTCCAGTGTCTTTCAGACCACTGACACCAAGAGCAAACGAAAGTGAGGAGACCTTACCTACATCCACCCTTCCACCGTCCCTTAACAGAGCCCAGACCGTACCAGAGGACTGGACTCACGGACCCTTTAATACTGCTGAAACCCGTTTCTGTCTCTAACATGTGCAAGTAAGGGAATTTGTTGTTTTTCTAATGTGGCTGCAGTGGCCAGTGTTGCATTCATTTAAAGAGAAGGGAGACCTGATCCAGAGCTGCACATTAAACCTAACTCACGAGCTGACACACACTTCAGCTCTGTGTCAGGAAGGACAGCTGGCCTGAATCCTCTTCTTATATCTGAGTGCCTGAAATCTGTGCAAGTCAATAGAAGGAAAACATGCTTTGCTATGTTTTTCCCACATAATGAGTCCTATTTCATAAAGTACAGCTCTGTGAAAAGGTGTTTAGCACTTTCCTAATTTCTTATTTTCTTTGCGTAGTTGTTACAGATCATCAAAAGTTAGACTTTGAAATGAGTAAAATGCAGTTTTTAAACGATTGTTACACATGTTAAAGCTATTCAAACCAGCCTATGTGGGAAAAGTAATCCTGACTTGATCCGATTGAGTGATGTGAGAGACTCATTGCCACTTAACACAAATAACTGACAGCAGTTTTTGCACAACCAGTTATTTGTTCTTTGGGGGTAACGACCATAAGTAGGGACAGAAAGGTAGGTTTGTGTAGTTTATTTCCCTTAAATAATCATTTAAAAACTACATTTTATATTTGCTCCGGTTATCTTTGTCTAATATTAACGTTTGTTTGATCTGAAACATGTAAAATATGTAAAAGAATACGACCTCGGGAAGTCGGAGGAACACTTTTACACAACACTGTCAATCCCATTTGTTCTTCTGGAATATGATACGATCCAAGCAGCTGTCACCTGGTTAACTGTAACACCAACTCTGAACATCACAGTTCGTTCAGCTTTACAAGCTCGTGGCACACAAACAGGAAACCGGTGAGATACCTGGAACTAGACTTTCTAGGATCCTGTTGTGCAATCTGTTGATGTAAACAAAGGAACCGGACCTAATCAGCGTGTACGACGGGCTTCCTGTTTAAGCGAGTGCTGTGAGTTTCAGAGAAGACGTAAGAGCTCAGCTTTTGTTCTGTGTTCATATATTCAGACTTTGTTTTTTGGCATTTTGCACACATACAAAGTAAAGACAAAAGTGCAATCTTACACTGGCCTTTTGTGTACGAGCAAACAAGCTGTTTGAACTCGTGGTTAGGTTTCTACCTTTAGGAAGCCTGCCGAGGGGCAGCACACAGGTCTTGTGAGCTGTGCTGCATGTTCGTTTCGGAGTCATTAAATAAATAATGTTTGATTTTATATGGCTATTCTATGAGTGTGACAAAAGTCTCGGTGTTGCCATGTATTCGGTGCTCACAGATGTAAATCAGCGGAAACAAGAATATTAGATTAGCTTCCAGTCAGTGTGGTTCGTGTTACACCTCCTGCAGATCGTCCGATACACAGGAAGGCGTCACCGAAGAACTGAAACTGGATTACAGTTGTCACAGTTCAGATGATGCTGCTCCTGAACGCTGCACACAGGCCTCACACACAAAAAGAAAACTTCCACATGTTGAAGTGTTTACATTAAATTCTGTCTTCTGCTCTCGATACTTGTTAGTGAGGGCTTGATCTAAAATGGGATTGACACACAGTGTTGCTGCCATTGCTACAGCTCCAGTAGATCTTTGAATGGCTACTTTAGCTAAAACCATGATGTGTCGTTTTGCCTTTGATTGATGAACTCCTCTTTAACCGTGCTGTATATTGTTTACATTTTGTTCGACTGCCAGTTTGACTTGGCAGGTCTTAGTTAAATAAAGTTATGATCTTTTCACGACGTTTCTAAGCGACATTTCTTGAGCTAACAATCTCTTTGTTTTATTTGCCGCTCACAGAGTCAACTAAAGGTGCTCACCAGGACCTGATACCATCCATTATGCATTTAACAGCTGGTGTGTGAATAAGAACACACAGAAAGGTGGTCAAAGGAAAGAAACAATTTTGGTATATTCAACTATATAATAATAATGATGATAAGAATAGGTACAAATGATGACAAAGATTTAAAACGGTATCTTGGCTACAGTGTTACATTGTGAGAGTCGAGGCCCTTGTGTGGAATTTGTGGTTTTCGGTGTTTTTATGGTTAACTTGCATTCCCTGGGTCTTTTCCCGTGTGTTATAACTTCTCTATATATTTTCATGTGCCTCATGTTTACTTTGTGACTGTGTGTCTTATTTTGAAAGAAATATTTACACGTTACCATAGCGACCAGAGAGCATTAAGGGGCAGAGAGGAGGATGTTACTCTCAGTGTTGTTAGAGGACTAATAAAGTTACACGATTACAGTGAATTCGCTTTTATTATTATATTTACAAGATGCCACAGTTTTTGTCTTGGTCGTATCGTTTTAGTTTGTTGTATTCATCTGTGACACCTTAAAGGCCGGTCTGTGAAAATGTTGGCTGACACACACGGTCCATGGCGCAAAAATGGTTGGGGACCGCTGGTCTAAACAACACAGTTTGGTGCCTTTGTCATGCTTGAATGGTTCATAGATTTATGCTAAGTGGCTTAACAAACAGATTTCTCTGGAAGTGGTCAGTTACAAAGACCAGAGTGAAAGTGACCAGCATCAAGCGCCACTATCCAAAGAAAGGCCCTCAGAAAGCCTGGAGAACTGCTGCTCAAGACCAAAGAAAATGCAATATTTAATTTTTGCAGATGTGAATTTCAAAATGTTTTGCTCAGTTATATCAGCGGTGCACTAGTATCATTGAGTCAGGAGAAACTGCAGTGTGTATAGCTCTCAGGGAACTGATGCAGCTGCAGTGTGGCTACCTTCTGTGCACCTATATAGCATCAGACTGGATACAAACACTACATCAGAATCCTCTGCATGCTTTATGCTGGATTTTGTTTGTGTCAAGTAAAATATAGAGTGTCACCATGCTTGGACAGCCTATAGGAATGGCCTGTATCAGATGAAACTTGACAACTTTGAGCATCAAACTAAAGAGTGCTGTCGCTGCAGGGGATTATTTGGACTTTGAAGAACCTGTTTTGCTTTTTTTCATGTAAACAAAGAGCTGAAATGAAATCCTTACAAGACAACTTGATATCAGATATGTCTTTATTTGTAACAAAAATAGAATAGTGCAGTAATTTACTCACTGAATAGCTCTGGTGTTACATCAGTGAAACGTTTGGGTGGAGTGAATTTAAGCAGCTAATATGAGCCACCACTGTGGCCAATGTGGACACTTCCATCCATCCTTAGGCACATGTAAGCCTTTTATTGGACGTCCATGTAGACAAAGTCTTTGTGCAGCAGGTGGCGCACTAATCAGCCTGAGTGAGAGTTTCCTTCTCGTCTGTGGTCTTCAAACTTTAATGAGTATCTGACAGACAGAAAAAAGTGTTAAGCAAACCATAGCTGAAGAAAACCACACACACAACGTCCACTGACACCACCGCCTGTCACTTCCTGGCTTATCGTTTAGGTTAACGAGTAACACAAAGAAAAACTGAGCTTTGTAGATTTTCACAGTTATTGCAGGGAAACCTGCACGCATGCATATGGTATATGTTGGAACAACTTGGTGCACCTCAGAATAACTTGAGTCAGACTAGCTGCTGTGTGACTGAACGTCTGCATGCCACCACAAGCCCAGGTGTGAAAGTAACAGCCGAGCTCAATGAGGGGCGTTTCGTCATAATTATTTTTGTCTATTATTTCTGTTCTTTCCAGTCCGACCTCATACTTGTCATAGGAAGAGAGGAAGAGGTCAGACCAGTTGTACAACAAGCCTGGTTTTCTACCTGATCTGGTTTTAATGAATATTCCTGTTTGATTTAACAGGAACTGAAGGTGGTCTGAAACCACAACATTGACTCTTTTCTTGTACTAGTTGCCACAACTCTGTTTCCTGAGATGATGATGATCTTCAGTGCACTCTGTGGGAGTGGGGGTGCAGCCGTATGTGAAGTGGCTGGGATGGGAGAAACTGTTGCATCTAGAGCATGTGGCCTCATCTACTAGCACTACTGTGAGCTGACCGCAGTGGTACTGAGTCCGTTTTAAAGGTTCACCTTAAGAATCAGCAACTTGAATGACAGAAATCCAACAAGATACTTTGATCACATACGTTTCATAACATCATGTGACATAAGAACAGGGAAGAACCTTTCCTTTGATGGCTGCTTGCTTTTAGTTTTGTGCATTTCTTTCTTACACAAGATTGTTTTTATGCACTTAAAAACACACTTAACACAAGTATTTGGGTCAGACCTCACTCAGCAGAGCCCAGACATCGGAGTCGGAGTGGACCACCAGGCGCAGTGCAGAGACCGGCTGCAGTGCTGCTTCAATCTTTCCTTCAGCTAATCCATTCACAAATTCACCTGGAAACACACAGCAGTAGGTTGGGCAGAACAGTCCTGATTATGAGGGATCCCTACAAGGCTGTGACACCATCAAACTACTGGCCAATTACCTGCTGCTCTATAACAGGGACGCTTCACTCAGGCATCACAGCAGAGGTTCGAAGCACCAGCTGCTGGTACATCAGGTAGAGCAACCTGAGCAGCGGCTAACTGTACAGTAATATTTCCCTTTTGGAACAATAAGTAACTCCTTCATCCTCGGCCATACACCGTTTAATAGGAACCTGTTGGAATGCTTTTCCTTGTTCATTAGTTTTAACTGATGAATAACTGTTCCCAAAATGCTTGTGATTGCTGCTAAATGTACGACAAATGAGTGTTTCTGAGAGTTGCTCGTACACGCTGGAAGCCTCTTCCTTTGTGTTATGTAATTACCAACAACGATGAAGCCATTGCCCGACTCCCTGTAATGAGGATTGGCCAGTTTGTGTCTTGCCAGCACCTGAAAGAAGAAAACAAGTATCTCAGGTGTAAAAGGCAAAACACTGACATTTGCCTATCATTTGGATTTCAGCATGATCAGCAGGAGCTGTGGTATTCCAGAGACAGCGGGTAACGTATTCCCCACAGAGCAAACATGGATGATTATGTTTTAAAAACTGTGCCACAGACGAACAACAGACCTCAGACCAGCTACGTCAACGTACAACTTCCTGTATTTCTGCATGTATACTGGATGGTTCCATTTTTTCCTGGTAATGTGGGGCAGCTCAGGAGGTCGAGAGGGTTGTCTGCTGAGGGTTGGTGGTAGCCTTGAGCAGGACACTGAACACTGAGTTACCCTAGGTACAACCATCAGAGCGTGAGTGTGTGGACGTTAATTTTAAATCACTGGGGCAGAGAAAAAAAACCAGCGACGAAACGCAGACACACCAGCTCATCTGTCACACCCACAGTAATGCTTTGATTACACCTCTTCTCCCTGAACCAGTTTGATCTCTGCCACCATGAGGTGTGCTATACCACATTTAGTATCTTAAAATGAGTCTGCACAGACGAGACAGTATTTTATTTATTCAGGTCAAACTGAAACTGCTATGTGGTTAGGAAACCCTGGTGCTGTCGGTCACACTAAAGATGAAAGAGTGTGCTGAGTAAACATGTAAGCTCGCAGCATACAGACCTCTCTGCTGTCAGTGTGTACTGTGAGCTAATGCTCAGTCATGGGAATAACGGCGTTACTTTTTTTCAGTAATGAGTAATCTAATTACTATTTCTATCGTTACAACGCCGTTACTAATAAGAAAATGCGGTGCGGTTGCGTTACTATTTTTCAACACACAGACGGTTGAAGCTGTGTTCAGCTTACTGCAGCTTATATCAGTTGCACGGAAGTAGCTGTAAGTAATCTGGGCGCTACAGCTTTAAGCAGCTGCGCGCGCTCCCACGGACGGCAATCACTTTCTGGCACAACACCTGGAGCTAAGGGGGCAAAACCATGGCATGAGTGCTGCTGTTTGACTGAGGCAGAATAAAGTAGTCGTGGTAAGCCAATCACACGACCACTTCAAGATGACAAAGCAACAAGGTGACATATACCAGTTTTTAAATTGTGTTGATAGGCCACGTAAAACCAGAGTCATGATAAACAATATATACGCGGCGTTTTTCCCCTCAATCGTTTCGTCACGTTTAACGTCTAAGGACAGCGCAGCGAGCCCTCTCTGCTTATGACCAAACAATTATAAAAACTAAACAAAAAACAGCCCGTTCGTCTTGGTGGATAAATGCACCATGCAAAACTTATACATAGGATTTTAAAATCGACAATTTATATTTGCATTTAAAGTTATAAAATATGATTCATTAAACATGTTTGTGGTTGTTACAGTAAAAAATATAAAATCCGAGTAGAAAAAGTTATATTTTTTGTCTGATTTTAGATCAGTTGTGTTAATACAGTATGTAAGAGTGATACCAAACAAGGCAAAGTAAATAGTTTTTAAAGGTGAAAAGTAGAGGAAACATCAGAAGTAGTTAAAAATGGCCAATTATACCCTGGACCCCAGAGGGTTAAACATTTGTTTTAAAGTAACGCAATAGTTACTTTTCAAGTAATTAATTACTCTTAGAATCTTCTAACTCACTAACTCAGTTACTTTTTTGAAGTAGTAACTCAAAGACAGGTGTGCCAAGAAGACGTCACCACAAGAGGAAGCGCAGGCAGTCTTCTGCAGAGTTTAAGTCAGTTTTAAGCGGAGGTTTGCGGGACGATATGCCCGACAGCTCTCTACCCATACAATCAGAATAGGTGTCATCAGTCTCTGATGTCATAGGACTGCCAGGATGCCTGACTGCACTTCAAAATGAGAGATGGCTCAGGGTCATGTGATTTAGCCCCAACTATAAGGTTAATCCAAAAGTTTTGAATCTAACCTTAAAAGCAGAGAGGATGTCTGTCTCCCAAATCCAAACTGGTAAGACATCATGGTATTAGAGAAACACACTCTCTCTTTGGCTACGTTCACACTGCAGGTCTTAATGCTCAATTGCACAAAAGAAGACGTCACACACATCGCGCTCTGTTTAGACCCAGACCAAACAGTATTGTTTGACTGATGGCCTTAATATAAAGACTTCGGACTTTACGTTTCCCAATTTTTGCTTT
>VUQQ01061505.1:0-10303 GCA_015108535.1 Steatocranus sp. 'ultraslender' AB-2019 | reverse complement strand
TGTCCCACTGCTGCTGAGAGTATAAAGTGAGAAGATCAGCTGCTGCGAACTGAGTCAGCACCCTGCAACCTCTCCGGCCTGCTGTGGGTAAACAAGGACTCCTCTGTGAACTCCAGGGAGTCAGAGCCACTGGGCGGTGTTAATGTCACGTGTAGAAATTGAGCTCCAAACACTCCCTCACATGCATGGAAAATAAGTTGCAGTTTTACAGTAAACAGTGAGAGCACTGAGGTCAGAGGAGATGGCCGGTGAAAGGGTGGAGGTTGAAAAACCTTTATCTTCATCCTGTGTGTTTGATGACCACTAAAACATTCTAATAATCACGTTATTTACAAAAGTAAGGCCCCATCCTTAAACAAAACTGAAATCAAGCAGAGATGTCTGCTTTGTCGACACAAAGTTATTTTTAACATCCAGTCTGCTAGCTTGAGATCATGTTGGCCCTCCACCTCACAACTTCCTGTTTCTCTGTGAATCATTAGAAGCTGTGCCTGGATCAAAACAAGAGCCCGACCCGCAGCTTTTGGCAAGCCTCCAGTTTTGCATAAGATAGCTAGCAGCGCAGGATGTATGCGTGCTCGCTGCACACGATGATTTATGTGCAAAAGAACGAGCAGTGGTTGTGTATGCTGCTTCTTGTAGAGAGTTGCTCTCCCTGGGGTTAACAGCAGACAGACATTTTTGCAAATTCAAACAGAAACATGCGTGCAAGCTGTGGTTCATTGGGCATGCAATGTTAAGCTGTCAGGCTGTCAGCCTGCTTGCAGCTGTTTGGCTGATCAGCTTCCAGAAAATTATTGTTTACATCTGGCAGGTTCCCTTCTGCTGTGTGGCCAAGCCACAGTGCCGCCTGCTGGTACACTGATGACATTACACAGGCGTTTTACTTTAAAATCAAAACAACAGCTGGAACAGTAAATGACCTGTTGCATAAAGGAGTTTGGATTTATGATGTCTATAAACCAAATGGTTTGAGACCTCATAGAGAAACATTTTAGAAAAGTAGGGCGCAGAAGATGTTTACAAAGATACCCTGTAAAGAGAGGGACGCCTATTTTTGAATCTCTTTTCATTGGTTTGTGTATAACCAATGTATTTTAAGTTTATGTGAAAACTTTTTCCACCACTGAAAAACAACATAAACCAAAGTTTTGGGTTATTATTTCAAAACTTTGAGTTTGGTATCTTAACATTTTTCAAGTTAGTCAAAGTCCAAATATTGAGATAATGACCCAAGGTTATTTTAAAAAATGGATTTATGTTTTTATTGGGTTTTTTTTTTTAATTGTTTTTCTGTTTTTAGTTGTGTAACAAGCTTCTACAAGTTTATGACATTCACCACCACCGCCTCCTGGAAGGTCAATACAAAACAGGCCTTATTGTTTGACAGATGATGGCTTTAAAGATGCTCAAAAAGGCACAAACACTGTCATGAGGTGCAGTTTGATGACTCAAAGCAGACACCTAGCTTCCATAGCAGCTTGTTTCCTCACAGACCTTTTAGTTAAAGCAGCCATGCCTTAATAATGAATAGGTTTAAGCCTTAAAAGCCTGTTTTTGTAACAGGTTGTTCACATGACTGTTTCTGCTGTAAAAGTTGCCTGTAAGAGCATGTGGGGAATGACTAGTACTTGGTACTTTTCAGATCCAGGTGTTACTTTTTCCATAAGACATAAAATCTGATGCCTCTCCGATGAGTACTATTTTCATCCCATTAATGACACCTTCATCTCACCCCTTAGCTGAAGCCGGCTCCAGCCAGTGTAACGATACCCACTCAGGGTCCACCATCATCCAAGATGAAGACGAGGAGGTGGAGGCAGAGGAGGATGAAGAAGATGATGAGCTGGTGATGATCCCCTCACCCATGGGCATCCCACCCGTCCGTTACGCCTCCTGCACCTCCCTCAACTCAACGGCTGACACCGACCCGGACGGTGGTCCAGATGAGGACGAAGAAGATGAGGAGAGTGGGTTTCTGCGTGTGGACACCCGCTCTCTGCAGGAGAGCTGGTTTCTTACCCCCCCACCCTGCTTCACCGGGCGTAGCACCTTTCCCATAGTCCTGGAGCCCAGCCCTCTGGAGAACCTGCTAATCGAACACCCCAGCATGTCCGTCTACACTCACCACAGCATCCCACAACTGAACCTTGACCCCCTGCCACCAAGCTCACATGAACCAGAATTGAACTTTTCGTCCGATGAGATGACCGCGAGCCTGACAGCTTCAAGTGGAAAGGAAAAGGCCAGAAGAACACCAGATGGCTCTCGCCACAGGTAAAATCTGGGCTCTGTCCATGGACAGAAATTTCATCATCATTGGAAAATAGATTTCAAGCTTGGACATATTTATAAATATGTCCAAGAGTACCAAATGGACAACATTTCAAAGGCACCAACTTCGCAATAGAAGTGTCCCTGTTGTTAGCCTTTTTTAGTGTTAGCTTATCCAGTCACAGGCTTTTTGAGACATTTTAATAAAAATACTAACTGAAAGAGCACACACTGTAGCAGATACTTCAAAAATGCTCCTGATAATTGGATATAATTGTAAACCAATGCATGTTCTGAAGCAGCTGTTAAATTACTTGTGCATTGTGCTAAAAACTAATCTGCCTTCTTCTGAAAACTTCTGCCTCCTGCAGGCCAGAGGTGGCAGTTTCACAGCGGCGCTCCAGTCTTCACTCCTCCTGCTACGCCGCGGCGCTCTCCGCTCAGGCCGGCCTCGTGCAACAAAGGCCGGGAAACCCCACCCAACGCACGCAGCCCATGTCCCGCAAGGCCCTGCGACGCCTCAACCTGCTCCGCCCCCCAAAGGCCAACACCATGCACCTGCACCAGCCCAGCCAGAGGCATCTCAACTTCTGAGACATCCTCATCACTATTCATCATCATCATCATCATCATCATCATCATCATCATCATCATCATCATCATCAACCTCAATACTTTAAGCAGTACAGGAATGTAACACTGGCCACCCACAAGCATTCATCTCCGTTTTCTTTCATCTTCTCAACAAACAAACACCAGCAGCAAGTTAACTACGGCACCAGCCACCACTTACACACCTCACACCTAATTTCTCCTGAAAGCTTAATGGGTGGTGAAGGTGGCTGTTGACTTTTTATATCAGTAATGTGGCCAGTGAAGACTTTTTCTCCCTCCCTCACTTCACTCCCCGCTTCCTACTCCTCTTCATCCATCCTCCATCCTCCTATGTATTGATACTGAGAAGAAGGGATATGTAAAGGTCATAATGTTAACCCCCCTCCCCTCCCTTTTCACAAGACCATTTCTTCTTCTATTTCTTCAGAGCATTGTATGTCCAATCAGAGAGAAACAGAGGTCATGATGACTTCTCTTTCTTTTCTTTCTTCTTCTTCTTCTTTACGGTCACCTTAATGTGTAGAATCAATGCTGTAGGTCACTTTACTAAGCGGCAGGTTCACTGTGTGGCAGGATAGTCCGGTGGTGTCACTTCAGGGTCTCACAGTGGGACTGCTGGTCGTCTAGGCAACTTTTTGACTGAGGGCAGTAGGAGACATTTCAGATCCTAAATGACTTGAACATAGACAGTGCAGCCAGACAACGTTTTAATTTAATCAATGCAGGAGTATTGGAATGCAGTGTTCCCAATATGTTGCCAGTGAAGGGCTGTTCACACTAGAGGATGAAGTTTAGGTGGGTTTAAAGGAAAAATTCCCTTTTATGTAATCTCACGTGCTTATAATCAGTGATCTGTACTAAATGCTCTGTTTGTGTCTTGAGTGACTTCCTGCATTTTAGAGGAGAACAGGGTATGTCCATAACAATTGTAGGAACAGAAGCTCTGCTTTATTACAGCTGACTTTAATATAATTACGCCTTTTTGATGGTGAAAGTTTAAAGCTTTATAACATCTTTATTACAGAAGAAAAGTGCAACATTTTGAGCCTCTTTATAAGTGCAATACAAATTCTCTTCTTTTTATAAAAAAACACGGTTCTTGCTGTTATGTTTTAATACTAAACGCTTCAGCCAGACTTAAACACGTGCATTCAAAGGTTCTCCTGTGAAACTGGAGGGTGTGTTAACTGAAAACAGAGTTTCAGCAAAATTAGAATCACGTCTGACTCAAACCTAACTATGTACTGTAGCTGCTTTGCCTGTTAGTCCATTTTCTGCTCTCGTACTCTCAGACGTAGATTTCTAGTTTCTGTGCTGCGGTTCTCTCTGTGATTCACTGTGGTTACAGAAGGAACTCGTTCCCTTCACCCAACCTTATGCTGTGTGTGTTTGACTGATTATTAAAAAGCTACGAAAACACCACAGTTGAAGCCAGTAAAGCAAAATACAGCTGTATTAAAGCCTTTTAAGGGTATTTTTCCTTTAAGTTCCTGCTTTTTGAGCTCTGCAGCACCACCAGAGGTGAAAAACTTCCATGTTGCTCGTCCTGCAGCTCCAGCTGAACCTGCCTCTGACTTTATAATTCAGTACTTTTCACGATATTTCTTTAAAGGAGAAAAAAAGAAAAAAAAAGGGAAAAAATACTGGGTTAAATATCACTAAACGCCTTGTTTTAACAGTAGCTTTGAGATAAATAGAAATGTTAAAAAAGTATGTAAAACAAAAAAAAACTTCCAAAAAATATTTTTTGAAAAGAAAAAACAAATTACATATCAGTATGAAGTTGGTATATATGCGTCCATGGTTTCTTGCTTAGGTGTGTTTGGTTTTGATAGTGTGCAATCTGTTGCATGGTTGTAGAGTTTTGTTAGTGTCATGATGGTGGGAAAAAAAGAAAAATGGATAATTATTATTTTCTTTCTTTTTTTCTGTTTTGTTTTTGTTCTTAAATGAATCTGCAGTCCACTTCTCAGGGTCACAACCAATCACCTTTACTTTTTAGGAAAATGCAGATTTACTTGACGGCTGATGATTCTTTGTGTGTACTCGGACTTTTTCCAGCTATGTCCCTGCGTGCTTTCCCTCTGTGAAAACCTTTGTGAGAAATAATCAACTTCTTGTTTAGCGTCACAGAAACGTCTTTTGGTCCCGGGACTGTGAAATGAACTCTGACACTGTCAGTTGACTGTTGGAAATCCATCAGGATGGAGAGAAACTGTTGGTTTTTTTCAGCTATGTTTATATATTTTGCTCAACTGTACCTAACATGGTTTTAGAAATGTACCTTATGCTATTTTAACTGTTCTCTTTTCCATGTTAACGTAGTTACATTTCGTTAAATATTTAAACCAAAAAAAGTAGCAGCGATCTTTAATCTCTCCGTAGTTTTATTATACTGATGTCCTTTTTTGTTTGAGTGTTTGATAACAGCTCTTGGTTACGGTGCTCTAAAATGGTAGACTGTTTAATGTTTTAATGTGTCTGCTGTAGGGATAAGCGGAGCCCGGGCCGAGTCACCACACTGCAAAAGTTGAGAATTAACCAACCTTATACAGTGACAAAAACTATGGAAGACCATTTCTGCCAAAAAAGACTATTTAAAGTAAAGTTCTGGAGCATGTATGTTTGTCTGATGTTAAACAGAAAATTTGACTCAGTCTGTGACTTTTTATAACTGAAAATTTGTTCCAAAATGTTTCATTTTTTTCTGTTTTTTTTCTTCCTAATTTTTAAACCCTTTTTGGTTTTTTTTGTCTGGCAGAAATCGGCAACCATTTTTGTGTTCGTAAATAATTTCAGAACAGGTGAAGGACTCTACATATAACTTCACATTTTGCTTATTTATCAACTTTAAAAAAAAAATTATTTCCTTACACACATCAACAGAAACTTGCTAAACTCTGTAAATTTGCCTAACGATGATGTTTTGGAAACCGATCCTGTTCTGAAGATACGGAGATGCAGTGTGGAATGAACACATATTATGGAGGAGAAAAGATTCAGTCACTTTTAATGGAAACTGTTGCAGTGTGGTCTTCTAATCACCTTGTAAACCTGACTGAATGTCTCTGGTCGAGTTTCTGGGAAGGTAGCGGTGTTAACAAAGCCCTGTAAGGCATTTTTGTTATTTGCTGTAAATAACCGTAAACGGTAGTAGAGTGGATCTCTTGTGTTTTCAAGCTTTTTTTTCTTGTCCTTTCTCGAATGTCTCTCTCTCTCTGCAGTGAGTTTTGCAATCATGAGCGATATTATTTTGTGTCATTTTATTTTTTGAAAAAGAGAAACTTAAAGACAGAAGAGATCGGAGGTTCCTCCTGCTGTCAGGAGCCTTAAACAATTTATTTGTTCTTTTGTTTTTTTTCTTAAGTATCTGTTCTCGGCTCATCTCTCCATCATTAATCTAACAGGGATTTGTAATGCTTTTTGTTCAATGCCTTGAAATTTGTGGATCACGTGCCTTCCAGGTTGAAATGTTATGATGACAATGCATCAATGAAGAACTTGAACTTGTTTTTCTTTTTGTTTAACTTTTTAAGTGGACGTAATAATAAATTAAAACACACAGACAAACATCAGAAACCAACTATGCATCATTCGAGGAAGCTCATATGCTCTCGCCACCACCATCCGCCCAGCCCTTGTACAGCTTTTATAATGACTCGACAAACCAGACAGAATGATGTAGCAAAACCTCTTTTTTCTCCTATTGTTTTATTTGTAAGTGTGAAGAATATTTTATGGCATTTTTCCACTAAGTGTTAGAC
This sequence comes from Steatocranus sp. 'ultraslender' AB-2019, assembly GCA_015108535.1. Lineage (NCBI taxonomy): Eukaryota > Metazoa > Chordata > Actinopteri > Cichliformes > Cichlidae > Steatocranus > Steatocranus sp. 'ultraslender' AB-2019. The sequence continues at coordinate 3,650 of VUQQ01061505.1, read as the reverse complement.
TTTTTGGGTTTTTGTTTGTTTTGTTTTGTCATTTTTTGCTTTTCTGTGTAGTTTACTGGAATAATACTGCACTTTGCCAAAAAGAAAAAAGGTGTAGGACTTTTAGGGTTACCTTTTTATTTATCAACATAACTGGTTTCCTTTGTATTTTGGATGTATGACAGATCACTCTGTTCTGACATCAGAAACAAAAAAAAAGCTAATTAAAAGTGGGGTCATCTGTTTTCATACTGTAATAGTTAATACATGTGATCTCTTATTAGCCTATAATAAATGTTTTCATAAACAATTTTCTTGTCTTTGTCTATTTCTTTAGCCTCAGCTTTGCTTATTAACACAACAACCAAAAGCAAGAAATAACACATAATAGTGCAGAAGATAACTTCATATTCTAGGGAGTGCAGTGGTTAGCACTATTGCCTCAGAACAAGAAGCTGCTGACAAGTGACTGATGGTCTTTTTTCAAACTAGTGGCATCAGACGGACAAAATGCACAAACTGATGCTTGTATCCACCTTTGAAATAATATTACAAGTATCTGCTACACGACCATATTACCAAGAGCTTTAAGTATTTCAGTCTAAATTTTAATTCAATTGAATCTATTTAGCTTTAATCAATTATGTAGAACACGAGCAAAGAAAAAAAGAGTGCATTTTTTAAAGTAGCTCTATTTTCTGTTGTCTACATTGTAGAGAGTAACTTTAATGCCACACCTAAAAAGGGAAAATGAGTACAGTCAAAGGTTAAAGTGGATTCGTCAGGTGGAGGAACCCTTAAATTGTTGTAGTGGCTCAGTGTGGGGAAAAGACTCAAAGCTCACAATAGTTTTCATTGTGAGCTTTAGTAGATTTTCTTAGTGTACAGGCTGTGATCAGCTGATCTGCTGCTCCTGCTCTGAGGTTTACTGCTTGTTACAGGGCAGCCTTTTGTGGCTGGATTTACAATGAGACAGCCCAAGACAAGTATAGTGGAACAAGGGGTATTTCTTTATCAGATAGCACTCCTCACCAAACAGTGGCAACTAGCAGCCTTAAATACGTTCAGCTGTCGCAGGCTAAACCATTATTCTATTAACAGGTGAGTTCTCAAACCCCAACCTTCCACCACATTATACAATAAATCAACTCAAATAAATATCTAAATACATTTTTCATTTTCATATTAATACATATTCTACACTGTATCCTTACACCATACCCATTATTATAAAAACGCCCAAACCCCAAGCACAAAAGATTCCCCACACTCCCTTAACCCATGGCCTCTCCCAGAACCTTTAAATGGTGCCTGGACCCTCAAAAAAACATTTGCCCAAACACCCTGAACAGGACACAAGAGAGAAAGGTGAGTAATCGCGTCTTACAGTTGCTTCTTTGCACCACCTTTATTTCTAGATTTTCACACACACATTTTTTTGGTTTATTTGCTCTCAATCACGACCTTTCCTTTTCACAGACAACCACCACATTTCTTGATGAGGAGCAGCTGTGCAGGACCTGGAACAAAGGCTACCAACTGATTTTAAAATACACAATAAATATTCAATAAATAATTAAACTTCGTGTGCAAATGTTCTTCCTCTGCAAATCTATGCTTAAAGTACGATGCTAAATAAAGTGCTAGATAAGGTGCTCCTAAAGTGCTATACAAATTATAATATAAATAATAGTAAGGGAGTCCTCTTCCTTACACTGCTCTTTGTGGATTTTCACAATGGAATTAAAGAAGATGTAAGCAGGTGTTTCATTAGCTGTCCTCTACACTTTCAGTATACTTTTATACTAGACGTTATACTAGATGGTATAAAGTTGGTATGAAGGTGTAATTCAGTGAGTAAATCTAAGCAACATCAGCTTCAATTCATATTGATCTCTCTGCTACACTTTATGCAATCTGTCTCTGACCAGGAACAACACAACTGCTGTGCACCAGTCCAACATGCTCTTCCTTGCTTTAAATCCACCACAGTACGGCAAACTAACCTATCTATCCTACACTGACCTTCAGTAAACTTTACACATTCAGGTTATCAAAGTCCTCCCTGAGCAGAATATGACCTACTTTCTTCCTCTCCTGTCTTTCTTATATTTTTCCATCTCTAAGTAGTTACCTTTCTTTCTTTTCTCTCCCCTGTGAAATACACCAGCTGGACCTTTAGCTAGCAGGCAGTGTGAGACAAACAGATTGTGTGTTTGCTGATATTTGTTGAGCTGATATAAACATTACATTTGGAATTACCTACGCCTTAAAAAAAGTTACTGCCTTAATGCTCGCTCCTCCTCTGTAGCTAGCCAACCAACGAACTTTAACCCCTGACCATAGTACTACAAATTATGCACAACTTGCATGGTTTTGCATCTTAGATCTCTTTTTACGCGACAACCCCTGGTGATTGATACACCATTAGGATTGCCTTTCCTGTGTTACTGTTTATATCGACTCCCCTCAAATACCTTATATCTAAAGTAACAAATATTTGTGTGAAAATGTGGGGAGTAACCAAAAAAAAATACAAAAACAATTCAAGTACATACATGTGAAAAATGTTCTTTAAGTGCAATAAAGAAGTATTTGTACTTCATTACGTCCCACCTCTTTACTGATGCTGGCTATTATCATTACTATTACTATTATTATGATCACAGTCATACAGATTATAATGTTATATTCATTAAAGATTTCAAAAACATGTATAACAAGGAAATGTAACAATTATGATTCATTATTAGCCCAGTATAAGAAAGTAATTGGATAAGACAAGTCAGCTTCAACATTACAATGCTGTTTACACATTATATTATCATAACGTATCATACTATTGCCTCTGCCCAGGAGGTTATGTTTTCATAGTGTTTGCGTGTGTGTAATTATGTCTGTAAACTAGGGGTGGGTTTTAATAATCGATTCATCGATTAAAATCGATTCTGGCTTGGATAACGTGAAATCGATTCATTAAAATCCTGAATCGATTTTTTTATATAAATTTATTTTGCCCGAAACGCCAGAATCTCAGGTGAAACCTCACAAAATTTCAACAACCACCAAACAGCTACAGTAAATGAGAGCAGGAACACGGATTCTGCACAAGGACGTAAACACACAGCGCGGACCCGCCTTTCTCACCCCACGGGCGCTGCAGCTTTAAGCGGCTGCGCGCGCTCCCGCGGACCGCAATCACTTTTTGGCACAACAACTGCACGGACACGGTCGGGGCTGAAAGCCGACAGCTCGCTGATTCTGATGTTTCGGTGGGTCCGCGCTTTGTGTTCACGCTTTTTTGTGCTGATTCTAAAGCTGTTAGTTTGATCTCCCTCCAAACAATATTGACTGAACCAGCAGCAAAAGAAGATCCAAACTACTTCACATAAACATCGTCATGAAATCACTCTGACTTTTACTGTTTTGCTCTCTCCCTCTCTCTCTCTTTGTACTTCAAGAACAGTTTCCCGTCTGTTTTCTGCATCATTCGCTTGCTTGTTACGCTCAAGTCTACCGTTGTTTACAGCGCTGTCAGCCGCTGTTTTTTGTTGTTGTTTGTTTTACATACTTCCGAAAAGAAAACCTAATTTCTGCCGTGCAATACTGAACAAATTTAAACTTTTTAAAATTATGCAAAATGCAAAACGCTAAGCCATGTCTCTAATAAA
>VUQQ01061500.1:0-10007 GCA_015108535.1 Steatocranus sp. 'ultraslender' AB-2019 | reverse complement strand
CAGGGCATGAAGCAGGTATGGAGGAGATCAAGACTCCAGACATCCAGAGGCCCTCAGAACACAAGAGACCAAGGAAGACAGAGGGGCAGCCGCGCCACTGTCCCAGAAAGAGCTGAGGAGAGTCCCAAATGAGGGGTCACTCAGCAGCCGCGGAGCAGAAGCCAGGGGGGGTTGCAGTGACGTGCCCGTGAGCTCCGCCGGCAGCAAGCTGTGCCTGAGTGACCGAGCCCCAGGCTGAGGGCCGGTGGCACCCCACCTCCGAAGTGGCCCGAGTGAGCCCCAGGCTCCAGGCTCCGATAAGCAGCCGCCAAGGAGTGAGCCGGTGTGTACCTGGACGCCCATCCCCGGACACAAAGAACCATCAACGCACCGATGTCTGAGGGCGTCCACCACTGGCCTCCCCTGCACCCTGGTGACACACCTTTACCCCAAGGCCCTGCATGTGTGGGTGATTGTGGTGGAGCGGGAAGAGGGAGGCAGCTAGAGATGGGGAGGAAAGGAAGGGAGGGTCAAGTGACCCCTCCCTGGGGCCAGCTCCCCCGCTGACCCCAGTAGGCACCCCCATACTCTGCAACCCGCCAGGGAAAGGGGGCCCAGGGCCATCCCGACCGGGGCCCAGTGCAGCAGCGTGCCCGGCCCCACAGAGCCCGAGACAGCCCACCCGACCCCACCGCAGAGAAAATTGCACCCACCCCGTCATCTACTCATCTTCCAGACTATACAAGACAATAGACGCCCAGGCTGAGATCTTCCTCCACCTTTCCTGTCTCTCCCCCACCTGCAGAGTGAGTTCCTGAAGAGAGGAGAGCTCCTGCAAGATGTGACAACCTCCCCCACCAGTTGAAGAGACCCCCAGGTGGCTCGATGCACTGGCGGCACCCTGCGCCCGGGCTGGGCCCCCATACACCCACCCGCCCACACCAACCAGGACCCAAGCCCCTGAGGCCCAGCCAGGGCCCCAGCCCAGAGAGCACCCCCAGAACCCCACGCCCGTCCCGGACCCACCCAGGGGCAGCCAGACTACCAGGTCAGTAACCCACGTCCGTCAGCACAGACCCTCCCCTAGCCCCGCTGCACGCAGCCATGAGGAAACCATCACCTAAGAGCCAACAGAGCCCTTAATAGGCCATGACCGCAACCCTGGGTTGAGCCCTCCAAGGAAGATGCTCCTGGGGATCATCTGTCTAATTCCTCTCTTTTTATCATTTAGAAAATGTTGTCCAAAAAATCTGCTCTTGCAACATTTTTAGGAATAGAAAGTTCTATAAATGAGAACAAAATGTGCTTTAAAAAGCTTCAGAACATAGATGGGACTAAAACGGCAACTCTGAGTCTGAGGAAAACTACTTTTTATGAAAGCGTGACCTTTAAGTATGTGGAGTGAAAAATTCTGCGTATTTCGTCTGGAGTAAAACTGTCACGCTCTGTGTGTAGCAGCTATGATTTCCTAGAAACAAGTTAACTAAGCAGTGCGTATACATATTTGAGCTAAATAAAAAGTCTGGATTTCCAATTACTAATTGAATTTGCACATCAGTGGTTCAGCTCTAACCAGACTAAGACATTCCGGAAGCTTTCTGCTGGTCTCAAAATGTTTCTTTCTTTCATTGACGCGTTCCTTCTGCATCTGTGTGTCCTCATCTTTTATTTCTTTTTTCACCTGCAGCCATGCACTTTAAAGCACCCAACCCGCCTTTAAAAATTTCCATTTGGATGATTTTGGTGTGAGAGAAATTGCTACACTTGATTTATTGCTGTCACTTCATTTTATACTTAGAAATTTGTCCCTTGTGGTCTTCTGTTCATCCTTATATCTATGGAACAAGCTCCAGGAGACATTACTAAATACACAAAAACAGGGAGAATGCAGTGTTGACTGCAGCTTTGTGGAGGAGAGTCTAACATTTTAGGCTGTGAGTGTTTGTGCTTGTCTCTACACTCCCCCTCTTCAGCTGTGACATTTGTCATACATGGTGTACATTTTGAATTAACAGCACACAATTATGCCTCATGCGGTTTAGTCACTTTTATCAAGTACTGCAGTCCCTCGGTCTGGCTTCATTTTCTTAGTGTGCCACAAAGGTTACATCATGCAGGACAGGAAAATGTTTAAAATTAGCTGATCACAATGATCTGTTGCCGGTTTTGGCAACAAGGCGTTGGACCACCTCTGAACGCTGCCTGATACATAGAGCACCAGAGCGAGGGTTGCCCCAGTGACTCATTATAGCTGAGCCAGTAGATGCTTACTGGCAAAATCCTCCCCAAGGTCTGGCTCCAGCGTGGGGCCTGGTAACCCTGTCCTGGGCGAGGTATCATGGACGATTTTTCTCCTCATCATAGCTCTGAATCTAAGACGGGTGAGGCGTTCAGTCATTTGGAACAGACTTAGGTTACAGAAGCTACTCTGCATCAAAAAGAGCCGTTTTAGGTACGTGTCTGATCAACATGCCTCCTGCGCGAGGTGTTTTGTGCCTCTTAGCTGGCTTGGGAATGCCTCTGTGTCCCCCTAGGAGGTGGCTGGGGAGCAGGAGGACTGGGCATCTCTGCTCAGACTGCCCACACTTTTCCCTGCTGACCCAGATAAATGGCAGAAAATGGATTGGTAGGATCTGTTTCAAGATAATTCATCAGTTTCAACTCATGTAAATGTATTGTCAGTGGATGCTGGGATACAGTAAATTGTAAATACCTTAGTTGAACCGTAGTCCTAATCCAGTAGTGAAATAGTTTTTGTGCACACAAACAATCACCGAGTCAAACGCTGTGATTTATGTTGCACATATAGTTACAACACCTCGCTCTGAACATTCATCTGAAATGTCAAACAGTCAGACTTCAGGGGGAAATCTGTTTAACAGATGGCAGCTATTGTGTTCATTTTGTTATTTTTCAGAAAGCATTTGAAATATTTTGTGCATGTGGATTCAGTGTTCCCACCATTATAAATACTAGAGGGAAAAATTGTATTATGTTATGTATTTCTTTTATTTTGGACACAATAACAAAGCAAAAGTAAATATAATGATAAAAACAATATACCAGAAAAAAATAAGCAGTTTAAACTCTACATGCAAAAATGAAGTTTATTCAAATGATGTTTTGTTACTGACGTGGTTTTATTTACTTGCCAGGCTGAGGAAGGAGCTGGAGATGCACAGAGAAGGACAACTTGAGCATCTGCGAGAGGAACTAAGCTCAGAAATTCAGTTCCTGCAGTCAGTAAGTTGGTGGCTTTTATTTAAATTATTCCATTTATTTTTTTTCCTTTTTTAGCATGACACAGATTCATACACAGATGCTGTCAAATTTGCTTCGAAGTTTTGAAAGGTAGTTGTGGGCAAACTTCCAAATGTAACACATGAGCTAAAATGTATATCTTTATTCATTTGCAAAACATTTTTCATTATCACATTTGTTCTTTGTAAACCTATTTTTTTCCTTTCTTTTTTACATGCAGAAGCTGGAGAGCAGCCAAGGGGCTGAGCAGTGTTAGGTTAGGCACACTGATAATTTGCAAAGTTTATCTTGTTTGTCTTATGTTCAAAAACAAAGATGCTGATTTACAGACGGGTAGTTTCTGCTTCCCTGCTTTCTTTATTCTTCTTTATCTCCTAAGAGTCTTAACTAAGCCCTGGATAATATTTGTTTTTCTATGTGTGGATTGAATATTTTCTTTCTCTTGGTCTTTACACTTTTGTGCCCATTTCTGAGATAGTCAGAAAACCCTCCCAAAAAACAGGTTTATTAAATGTATGAATCCTTTTTTCCCATGTGTCTAATCCTTTCTTATACCACCAACAAGTTATATAAAAAATATGATTCTTATTAATGTAACTATTCACAAACACGTGCAACAAAGGTATTCAAAGTTTTGTCCCAAAAGTGATTTTATATTGCCCTCTAGTGTATAGAATAAGGTATTGCGACATTCCAGTCCAATCAGAGATGATGCCTACTGAAACAGGTGAACAGACATTGCATGATTGTTGCATGCATTTTATTTTATTTTATTTTTTATAACATTCATCATAGCCTGTTCCCTGGATACCTACCTATCTAATGCTGTCTTTTTTGGCTTGGTAGGCTGTTTACCTCCTTACCACCAGACTGAAACAAATACATCTTTTGATAAAAAAAACAAAAACATTTTGATTCCTGTCTTTTCTCCCAGTTAGCTATAGGATTGTTAGAGAGGACAGCCTCTCATCACTGGTCCAACAGTAATGTCACAATCATAATAAGGGTTCATAGACAAGGTCTGTTCAGCACAAATATATTAGATAAGCTTAGGGTTAGGGCTTTGAGCAAGGTTGCCATGCTCTTCCATTTCTAGCTGGGGAATTAAACTTACTGATCAATAATAAATTTGGAGTACATGGGTAAATAAAAGTTTTACTGAGTGAATTACCAGCCAGAAAACACAGAAGCTTAAGATGTGATATTTAGGCTTTTGCCACCCAATGGAAGCTCTGTGCAATTACAATTTACCATTCTTAATCATTCAGTCCACAGACAGTTATTTCCTTAATTGATAATTAGATGGTCTGCCAGCCTACACCAGAGGGTCGTGCTGTGGGTCATTTTCTCTCTGATTAAAGTGACTCCTAGTAGAATGATGTGGAATGTCAATGGCTACCTAATGAGATCCTGCAATCTAATTTTGACTTTTTAACCTCGACCCCGGTGAGCTACATCTGGATGTGTCTGCAGAAACTGAGAGCAGACAGAACAGCAGACAAAGCAGTTCATTTGACAGGGTGGTTAACCTCATTTTAATGGCTGCTCTCATCAATATATGGCTGTCAAGCACATGAATATTGAGTGTCTGTTAGTCAAATGAAGTCAGATGGAAAACAGTGAAGATGGCAGTAAGACATTTGCTTTTGTTAATGTAAATGGAAGAGATGCAGTCATTTATTTATTAATATTTAAGCAGCTGCATTGATGCACATGCATTTGCATTGCTTAGGTTCGCCTCATTTTCCACCAAAGATGAAGACCTAGATGAATTCCAGAGGGTGGTTGAAAAGCTTGTCTTGAATATAGTTCCAGTTGCAGAGGTAATAACCAATATACTTTGCTGTGTACACCAGTTTTCCTTTTAACCTTAAAAATCTGAAAGTTTAAATGACTTATTATAGAAGTAGTCAACAGATAAATTATTAATGGCAAAAAGGGGCAGAGGATGGCAAACTCTTTTGGCATGTTTGTATCAGCGAAGTGGTTAACTTTATGTTTTTTGCAGTGCCACCTGTAAAGGGATGTGACATAAGGTAGCATTTGAACTATGATACCTCGGTATCACTAGAGTAACATAGGAAATCTTGTCTTGTCAAATGTATAGTACCTACATTACCAAAAGATGTCCCTGTAAGGACATATTTTGAGCCAGAGAAGGGGAGAATAGTTGATTAGAGTTCAATGATGGTGTAATCTCAATATGTGCGGCTTTCGGGTGCTTGTTTAACTCAGTGTGTTGAGCAGGCCACCACATGCCATACAGCTGAGAGTGGCTGGCCTGGGTTTGAGTCCAACCCGTTCGCCGCATGTCTTTCCCTCTTGCTCTCTGCTTTCCTGTCATTTCTTCACTGTATCTGTCAATTAAAAAAAAGGCTAAAATAACAGCATCTTTTACACATATAGTTGAAAACCTTAATACTGGTTGTGAGAGAAATATGTGAGAATTTGCAACTGCTTACAACCTAAAATTCCATAAGCACCTTTAACAGCTGCAGAATAATATTTACATACTAATCACAGAGTGCGACAAATGTGAAAATAGAGTTTCAGCGTGCATTGTATGCCCTTACACTATATATCGACATCCATTGCAGAACAGTCTGGAGACAAACACACTCTGAACTTTTTAGATTAGGTTTAAAATTTGCCCTTTTGATAACGTGTATAGTTAAGACTGGCTCAAGTGACGCGAACCCTCCTTTAGTTACACTGCAATGGGCCTAGGCTGTTGGGAGCTTCCCATGATGCACTTCTTTACTCATCTCTTTTCACACTCTGTTTTTAATCATTAATCTGTCTTCTTTACACAGTGTGTTTTTTGTCCCGTCTTTCTGCCTTCACCCTCAACCGTTTATGGCAGCTGGCTGCCTCTTCCTCAGCCTGGTTCTGCCAGAGGTTTCCTCCTACTGTCACAGAGTGCTTGCATGCAGGGAGTCTTCACATTGTTCGGGTTTTCTTTATGTTTCTGCAGCATCTTGGCAGTATAAAGCACCTTGAGGTGACTGATGTTGTAATTTGGCCCATATCAATAAAACTGGATTGAAACGAACTGTTCCTTTGATCTGACAGCATGAGGGGCCAATATAATATTAGTATTAAACTGTTTCATTATGATACATGATACACCGCCAGTGTATAAACTTTAATCTGGATTTTGTCCTACTAACAGGTGAAAAATATTCAGATATTTTCAGGTTTTCAGTGCACAAGGGTTATGAAAATAACTGCTATAACGCTGAGGCCCTGTGAAAATGCAGGGCCTGTAAAGTGTGAAACCATGCAAACATATATTTATGTCCATATCCACAAATGCCAGAAAAAAAACACTCCATGTTCAAGTATTTATTAAAATGTTTTTACTGCAGCAGGAGGTCCTTTTATACCCCATTTTTCATGACATGGTTCTCCATCATGCTCAACCGCATACAAGACAGGCATACTTCAGCTCTCCTTGTATGCCTTTACCCTTCAGCTCAGCAGTAAAATCCTCAAGGATGCGATTCTGCATTTGACTGCTGCTCTTGGTTGTTATGCAGTCCTGATCTTTTGGAAAATATGCAGTTGTTGCTCCTGAGACTTGAATAGATGCTTCTAGAAAGCAAGAGCAAGACTTAAGTTCAACTTCATATCTTAAAATCTCTGTTTAGGGCCACTAAGATTACACTTATTAAAATGCAATGAAAAAGAACTTTGCAGAGAAAATTGCAAGCACATTTGAATATGACTGAGTCGTTGGGAATGACTCCCTGCTTTGACCTCAGCTGCAGATTCATAGTAATAAGAGATGAATAAACTGCTACCTTACCGATGCACTCAGCCAGCTTGTTTCCTCCTACGTACTGGCTCTGCCACTGATGTCCTGTTTGCCCACTACATTCATCAAAAACACGTCTTTTTCTCAGAAAACCAAAATCATAACCCTGTGAAAAAAAGACTCGTATTACTCATCCCACTTTCCAATATATGAATCATGAAAAACTGAAAAATATATGACAGATGCTGATACATGTATGTACCACTTACATAGTTGCACATGGGTTTGCAGTAGCGTTTGTTGGCAACAGTGGCACATGCCAGCCCCCCGTTTTTTGGCACTTCAACTTCTTTGCATTGTGTTGGCTCAGATCCTTGGCATTCTGTAAATCAATGAATCATAAACATTTATATATTAGATGTCTATTTCTACTGTCTTTCCTGTTTCTTTAGTTCTGCATTATACCAGAGCTTCTGTTCAAAAACAAGGAAAGTAACCTTATTTTAAATGTAAATGTTATTTTCAGAGGGAATGTGTTCCTCAGTAAAGTTAAGGGTGACATGAAAAGCCACTTGGCAGTTACTACCATCAAGGGTCCTTCTGTAAATAGTAGATTACAGTTCATCTTAATAAAGCTTCAGTTCCACCAACCACTCGTGTGCCAGTGATTCCACTTCATTAAGTATTCCTCAAGGAATGCGATCATTTTCGTGTACTCTAGAGCACTCCTTAAACCAGTGGTTCCAAAACTTTTTTTGCTAGGCCCCCTTTGTTTTACATGAACATCTTTGCACGCTCCTCCAGCCACGCACACCCATATGTTGTTTTCACACTGTCACCCTAGATGAGAGGGCGGGCTATGAATGGATCTAGCCGTAAACTCAACTACACACCCCAACATAACCAGTCTTGATGTGGTTCCCAATTATGTTTCAGACTCAGTAATACGAGGAGGATCCGGTGGGAGCTCTAATGTGACCCTTACATAAATCCTCATCTGGATAAACATACATTTCAGTTTGGGGGATCATTTTAATCGCAAAAAGAGAGTAAATTAAGAAGTAAATATCAGTCATCTAGTTGTTAATGACATTCTGCTTCTTGTTCGGTGGTACTTTATTAGTGCGTCTTGTTTCTAATGAATATATTCAAGAACTTTCACGCCTCAAAATGAGCTTTTCCGAAGAGACTTGTTTTTTTTCTTTTTAATGGCCCTTAAATATACAAAAATATATTTTATGCTTGAGTGAATGAAACTCCATTAAAAATGGTTGAAAATTGACATTCAAGTCCTGGCAGTTCTCCTTTGCGTGAAGGCCAAAATGTCTTTGCTGAGCACAAATATTTATTTTATGCAGAATTTTTTTTTGTGTATTTGCACTGCTGCTTATGAATCTATTAAACTTTATGATATTGCGCAGTGCTTCTTTTTTGTTGACAGCTGAGTTACAATTATTTTAAGATGGCTAAAAATTTATTGCTAATTATGAATGTCATGAAACGTCTGTGTGAAGGCAGGATAGGACCCAAACGCAAACTCACAAAGAATAAACTCAGAAAACCACAGTTTTATTTGCTGGCAGGAAAAAAAAAGCGACACAAAAGTGGGAAGAATAACACAAACAATACTGGGAGTACTAAATACATGGGGAAGGACAGAGGGAAATGCATACTGACATAAATACACAGAAAGATAATGAGGAAATGAGAACACATGGGGAACACAGCTGATACGAATTAACAAGACACCACAGGGGAACCACACCAACATGAAAACACAACGCTTTCACAATAAAACAGGAAACTGTGGAATATTACACAGGAGTGGGGGAAAGGCAGACGAGAGTGAGTACGGGAGAGAGACATAACGCAAAGGGAGACAAAGCACCATAACATGACACGGGGACTGGGAGGACACAACACTCTTGAAAATGAGAAGATCTAAGGAGATAAACATAGATGGGAAACATGGAATGACACAAGGAAGAGAACATGGGCACAGGAAAGGGAGATAAGGCACATGGACTGACACACATACACACAGAAGCGGACACACAGGGCAAAGACATGCGCGGAGCCTAAATGTTCAAAGGTTAACACAGAATAAACTCAGGATTACTACTAAGAATAATAAACCATAACACAAAAGGTCATAAAAACACAAGAAACAAAATGCTGGGTCAACAGGACCCAGAACCATGACAACTTATTCTTTTTTGACACTGGTTCACCCTCATCCCAGTTACAGTTAAACACTAAATAAATAAAACTATACTTTAGCCAGCTTTTAAATGAATCTTCCACTAACTTAATGAAAGCGTGAAATCCATCATGCAATGTGCAGTTAAGAAATGGTCGAGTCGACATTTCAGCAAACCTGAGGTTGTTGCGTTTGCAGTACTAGTCAATGTTTCTAATCCCTGATCAATAACTTCTTCATGTGTAACAGCAGGTTGGGTAACTGAAACAGAAGGATAAACTTTTGGCATTTTTGAGAGAACTGTCTCCACTTAAGCCCCACGCCCCCGGTACCGGGGGCAAAAAGGAGGAGATCACGTTTAATCGGCTATAACACGGGTTGAGAAATATAAGTCCAGACATGTGTGGTATCCACAGAAACCTCAGAATCTCAGCTAAAATGTCATATAAACCATTTCCACAACCACCAAACACACCGAAAACAAGCCGCGATTAAACGAGCAGTTACGTAAATGCGCAGAAGTCCGCTAAACAAACAAAACCGAACCAGAAATTCTTCAGACTTCATGTAACCGGCTAAAGATAGGCTGGTTAGCTTCCAGCGCTATCACTGACTCCACACACCAAGTTTCACCACGATCAGACCAGAATTCACTGAATTAGCCGCAAAAGAAGACCGCAAAAACACACAGCGGTGCAAATGCGCTAAGATAGAAATTGGCTTACCGTCCTGATTTCCTCCGTTATTTTCGCTGGTAGCTGGTAAGGATTTGATTGCAGGTAGTTACCATGCCTACCTAGCCGCATCAGA
>VUQQ01061495.1:0-10044 GCA_015108535.1 Steatocranus sp. 'ultraslender' AB-2019 | reverse complement strand
GTTATGGAAAACTTGGGTCCACTTGCTACATTTGCCAAACCGTCTATCAGGAACCTTGGTGTTACTATTGACTCAGCTCTGACTTTGGATGCCCATGTAAAATCTCTGGTTCGCTCCTGTTTTTATCACTTGAGAAACATTGCTAAGCTGAGTCCCATTGTATCGCGCTCCGAATTAGAAATTGTCATTCATGCATTTGTTTCATCTCGTCTGGATTATTGTAATTCTTTGTTTACTTGTTTATGTAAAGCCTCTTTGGAGCATCTGCAAGTTGTTCAGAACGCTACTGAAAAGCTTCTGACCAAGTCCTCCAAGTACTCCCATGTCACACCCCTGCTGATTCAGCTGCACTGGCTCCCCGTTAAATTCAGAATCCACTTTAAGGTTTTGACCTTGACTTTCAGGGCTCTGCATAGACAAGCACCAACATATATAAGTGAATCTTTACATCCATACATACCCAGCAGGTCCCTGAGGTCATGTGACCAGGGCTTGCTGGTTGTCCAACACACGAGGCTGAAAACAAAAGGCGACAAAGCTTTTGTAACTGTGGCCCCCAGATTGTGGAACTCTCTCCCTTTGAGCCTGAGACCTGTGGACTCCGTGGTCGCTTTTAAAAAACAACTAAAAACTCGTCTTTTTAAACTTGCTTTTGGTTGATTTTTATTTTTAGGTTTTAGCTTCTGTGAAGCACTTTGTGATTTTTATCTTGAAAGGTGCTATATAAATAAAATTTTACTTACTTACTTACTTACTTACTTACTAGTTACTGTTATTCATGTTCCCCATAGGGTAGTCTGCAATAACTCTGCTGACCCTTCACCTAACAGTTAATCTAGTGCCATCAGCAAATTCAATGTTAACACTTAGCAAATGTCAGTATGCAAACATGTTAAACTCAAGAATTAAACTGTTGTTGTCTCCATGGCATTACACTGATCACATTTAGAACACAGTCGCACTGCACAGCTTCAGAGAGCTCTTAGCAAAACATTTAACACTTTTTTCTACACATATTTTCAGGGAATTATACCAAGACGATCTGACATTTTATTTACTCCTGTGCATTTCCCACCATGAAAAAGGCTTTAAGTATTGTTTTTTAAATTTTGCTTAAAAAAAGAGTTTATTTCACTCATAGGTGACAATACCCAGTCTCTGCCTACTCTATTGTTAAGTCATTATTTTTTACTACCAGGGTTAGAGGTTATGATGGATATCTGTCATAGTTAATTTATTTTCCTTAAGTGCAAGTAAAGCATCACCAGTGTGTGGTCAATGCACAGTGGTATGTCTCTGCATGACAGAACCCTGTCTGTGTCTAGGAAGGTACATATTCACTCATACACTGAGTTTCCTTTACAAGCTGTCAGTTGTTTCACTCAGGCTCAAACAAATGCTCTGCTGCCCTCTGTTGGATTTTTTTGCCTTTATTTAGATAGGTGGGTCCCATTAAGATTGTTTTCCTATTTATAGGAAGTTCTGGATTTGTGGAACACAGTACGAGATAAATTACACAATGTAATAGTCTATATGTATTACTAGTAAAGAAAGATCACTTATCAGGAATATTAAAGTTTAAAAAAAATTCAGATTAAAACAAATTCTTACCCTTTTCTATATTTCATCTACTGTCAAAATTAAATCCTTTGTGTTGTTTGACATATCTATTTAAGAACTAACTGTATCCATCTAGTAACATAGCACATCCTTAAATAACGAAACAGCTACATAAGGTGGAGTCAAATGACCGTTGAACTCTTTTATAAGCAATAAGTAGTTATTCGCTGCACAGAACTGTGTTTTGTTTCTTTGCAAAGCATGTTTTTGATTACATCGTTTAATGATCTGGCTAGTTGATAGATTTGGCTGGTTCCTCTTTATCTACAGTGCATCGCATAATAGACTGAGCCTTTCAGTGCTCATATTCCTGTATACAATATTAATAGCCTGGCAGTACATCTGATACTTTGTAAACTGTTCCAGGATGTTTAGCTGATGTGACCTATGCAGTCCGGACATTCAGCTGCCATTCAGCCATCATTCTTTGGGACACTCAAATTGTGTGTTTGCACTATTTTGTAACAGCAGCCTGAGTTCAGTTTGCGGTCAGGCAGAGACAAGGCCAGCGTCCCTGAAAAGATCAATCGGAGCTTTTAGTGACAAGAGGACAACTGGGAAGTGTGTAGTTGTGAGTGTAGATACTCAGATGTGTGTGTTTGTTCTCTAATAAATTAATGCGGTGTGTTCAGATAAACTGCCCTGATGGCTGTGCTTCTCAGTCCCAGTGGGGCAGTTCGACTCTGCTGTCCATCTCTCTGCAGTTCACATGGAGTTTACAGAACCAATGTCTGCTGTTAGTGAGGACTTTGATGAGTTGGGGTCACATTCATCCCAGAGTTATTGGTTTATTGTGTTTAATGACAGGCCATAATGTGCTGCCATCAAACCAGTGACCTTCTGTTTGCTTATCCACCATGTGGTGAATTAGGAATGCATTAACAGTGTCTGTGCCAAGGATTTAACTGCTGTTAATATGGCCTAATGTTTAACTGTGATGGAAGCTGAAGGTTAAACCAATCATAAGACTATAAGTTACAGTGTATGTGCGTGCAAGTAATCTGTGTATGGCCATTAAACCTTTGCTTACTGAATCATTAATATCCCAAGGATCATCTGTAGTTTTGACTTTTGCTCCACAATGACTTTTACTTCCTACTTGTCCATGTTCAGTGCTCCAAGACCTGCGGCCGTGGCCTGAGGAAGCGGACTGTGTTTTGCCGCAGCACCGATCCAGGGGCCAAAGCTGTGGTGGTGCCCGACAGCATGTGCAGACAGCACCACAGACCCAAAGCCCAAGAGACCTGCGTCCTGCGGCGTTGCCCTAAGAATGAGAGGCTTCAGTGGATCCCCACTCCTTGGGGAGAGGTAAGAAAAAAGGACTTATGAAACTCAAGAAAAATGGAAGTGAACTGAATTTTGAGTTCAGATCCGCAGTGAGGCATTTCTATTTGTGGGTCAGTTTGTTGCTTATTGGTGTGTCTGTCTCAGTACAGTGCGAAAGATGAAAAAGTAGTGTCCTGAAACTATATAAAACATCAGGAATAAACATTCTTTTTTTGATGTTGGACCCTCAGAATAAAGAATACAAAGCCCTCTTTCTAGCTTGCCCATTTTTCAAAAACACTTAACAATCATACAGGGAGAAATCTATCATAGAACAGAGAAAGCAGTTTCACAGCCAGCAGCCTCAATAGACTACAATGAAAGAGAACATGTTTCATCTGGAACTATCATTACTCCTCTGCTTCATTTCCCCGCACTGCGCTTGTTGAAAATAATACTGGCACAAACAAATTGAACTGGGAGTAGAGGAGGCAGGTTGGGGAAAATAAGTAACTCTATATATTTTACAAAACTGAACATCTGTCTAACTTTTTGTGACCTGTGGAAGATGCATTTGTGCAAAGAAACTACCAACAACCAAAATCAGGGAATTAAACTAACCGTAGTGTTTATAATTCATTTCATTTCACACATTATCAATACATACTACCAGTGCGCAAATTACAGTAGGTGACCCAGTGAATATTTTACGATCTGCTGTGGTGAGCGCTGCTGAAAGAAGATGTTTGAATATTGAGAGATGAATAAAACAATACAATAATTATCTACACCTGAAGCCCTTTTTTGCATTCTTTTTACAAATAGCAACATTAACTTAATAATTGCAGTGAAAAAAAACCCCATCTGTGAAAAATCTTGGCTGTGTTAGTGAGATACTCGAGCCTCTTGCACTTCACTCTCCTTCTCTGTGGCTGTGTGTGAGGGAGCTGCTTGGGTCCCGCTCACAGCCAAATAAGCTGCGAGTGAAGGAGAGAGAAAGTGAGTGAGCGCAAAAGGACAGAAGCAGTGTGACCAAAAATGACAGCAAACGAGTCTCATTTTTCAAAACCAAAAAACTTCAAGCTCCTCTTTTGTGCACATATTCTTCTCATCTATCTCCAACCTTTTTTTCATCCTCCCTGTCGCTCTTCAAGCCTTCAGTGTACTGAACCTTGTAGGCCCTGAACCTTTTCTAGCCATTAACAGGGTGCCTGCCTGGCATGTTCAAATTGCCCACCGTAGCCTTAGGCAGTGCAGTTTTGGAAATGTATAACATGTATAGTCAGAAATGTTATAGATTGTTTCTGCTTGACTAATCTTTGTGTGCCGAGACTTTTATTTGCCCAATTAAAAGTACTTAGTTGTTAGTAAATATTTGTTTTGCTATACACTTGGAGCCATGAGTGTGAATGATAGGTGGTTAATGGGGTCCCATGCTTCTGAAATGGATAATGATTAGCAGCAGTTGCTACTTTGTGATGGATCAAATGTGTTGGCTCACTCGATACTAAAACTGAGAAATTTCACCCAGGTGAATCTGTGGAAGTCAGTTCAGATATAATTTTTTTTTCTGCATTTGTGCCAAAGATGGGCATATTTTTACCTGTTGTAGCAGAAAGATAAAAGATAAAACACACAGGTGACACAAACTGTCTGCTCATCATATATAATGACCGAAAAATACACAGTAAAGCATATCAGGGTTGTTGGGTTTTTTTTTTGCTCCTTAACTACAACAGTAAATGAGCGTGCAGTGTCTGTAACTACAGGAACCATCCCATCACTCACAACCACTCACAGAGTTCATTTTCTAAAGCTGTCCCTCCTGCTTGCACTCTGTTTCAGTGCTCCAGGTCTTGTGGCTCAGGCATCCAGAAAAGAGAGCTTCACTGTGGGGAGAGAGACTCACAGGGAGGGTATGTGCCTTCAACTACACACTAAGACATCCCTCAGACTTTAATAGAACTGCACAGATACTTGAGACCCCACTGTGCCATCTGTTTACTATCATCTGAGTCAGAATTTCAATGTTTTTCAAATGAGAAGCTCTGTAGGAATAGTCATTTTGAGCAGATAGCCTGTCCTCTCGTTGCACAGGTATGTGGCGTTTACTATACGGAGGTGCAGGAATATAGCCAAACCTTTGGTGGATCTTCAGCAAGGATGCAACCGAGGTCCATGCCCAGAGCTCCCTCGGGTGGTCCCTGGAAGAACGACCTCAAGCGCAGTGGTCTTAGGCTGGTACGCCTCTCCCTGGCAGCAGGTAGATTTTCTTGTGCTTTGGTTAAATGCTATCTACATCAAAAGATTTTTAAGGATACATGTGTGTTCAAGCTGAAAATCTCACAGTTTGAAGATTTTCTACCTTATATGACACAGTATGATTACAGCTTTGATGTGTTAAAGTTACACTGCTAAAAAGATAAAAAGGGACACTTCATATCCATTTGTTAAACATCGTGTCAGGAAATGTTATTTTATCTACCGTTAAAGTTTATTCAGAATGACCCATGTTGCACTACTGCCTCTATGGGTCAGCTCACATCAGCAACACATCCTGAGCCCTCGACTGTCACACAGAGTTGGTCTTAGGTCAGTTTTTGCTTAAATCGGACTAAACATGGACTGCCATTGTAGGACTCTGATTGGTTATGTCATGAGGCATGTGATACTGATGTAAAAACTATAAGAATTGCTCAATATCTGATTTAGTTCTTTTTGAACTATTCTGTCACAGTACTTGTCACAGTAAAGATTTATAAGCTGCACACATTGTAAGTGACAGATGATTGACTAGAGCAGCCTTTCATTGTTAACAGTACCCAGCATGTTCACTCCTTGCAAATCACTGATATCAAATGGAATGCTGCCTTGGCAGTAGGTATACTGAAATGGCTTAGTGGGCTTCAGATTGAACTTGCTTTAACTTGTGTCCACTCTAATATGAATGGATTGGACGCACCACTCTAGACTCGGGTGATATGTACAACAGCTCTAAAAATTGATTGATTTTCTATTTCACTGTCTCTGAATTGACATTTTTTTGCTTTTGTTTAAGAGACTCTTCAGTCTGAGTCTTTTGCATAAATCATTAATTGTTACTAATTGTCATAATACCCCCCACCCAAAAAAAAAACAACTAAGTGGCAGACTATACAGTGTAGGTGATGTAAGTTTACAGATGTAGCAGAGGTCTTAGCCAGAAGTGGAACTGTGGATATGTGGGATAGGCCAAAAGATGTAGAGTCTTTTGGGGTACGGTTGTGTCGACTATGTGTTACATCATCTATTATGCAAAACGTCTTAAGGGCAACCTCTCATAGTGCAGGTCTTATTCTGCTTGATCTCAAGCTTGTGATCCTTGTATGATTCCACCAGAGAAGATATCTCTTGACACCTGCTGCAGGGCAGGTACATGGTGTTAGGGTTGTTTGTTTTCTTCATCTGTTCTTTGTCTCTGCATAGAGTTTTCCTCCATTCTTTCCACTCCCTCCCCTTATCCCTTTATTACAGCTGCTTTTTCTGTCTCAAACTTTTCCCCCTCTTAGTTGTATGACTGTGCTTCCTCTTGTATTGCTTCTTCTCATTTGTTCCTTTTCTTTTTGGCTCACTGCCTCTTCTCTCCTGCCTTTGTCTCAGTGCTCTGTGTCCTGTGGCGGAGGAGTCCAGACTCGATCCATCCAATGTCTTCGACAAGGTCGCCCCGCAGCTGGCTGCCTGCCACACCAGAGGCCTGTCACTTCTAGGGCATGCAACACACAGTTCTGCCCGACTGCTCCCCTGGCTCCAGCACATCGCTCTAGCAGCCGGGTCACAGCTGCTGGACCAGCACTGAAAGGTATATTTCTCGGAGGGAGCAAAGAACAAATTTATTCAGCATCATTAAATGCTGACTATATAATTACAGACATAGGTGGAGATTTACTATTGAGATTTCATTCAAAGACTAGCAGCCCAAGAGTTTGCAAGAGTTAGCGTCATGCTGTATCAAAGTAATATGGCAAACCAATTAGTTAGCATGCCAACACACTGGTTTGTAGCACACTTCAGATTGTTAGTATTTTGCATGTTAAGGAGCTGAACCATTTCTCACCGTTTGGGTGGCGATGACTCAGACAATAGAACATTTGGACTAGTAATTGGAAGGTTGGTGGTGCAGTCCTCATTTCCTCCAGTTTAGGCGTTCTTGAGCAAAATAGTGAACTCCAAATTGCCCCTGGTGCATCCATCAGAGTATGATTGTGTGCATGATAGTTAAAAAGTGCTTAAAGGCATAGAATTAAATGCTGTACGAACGAGTGTTTGTAAATGGCTTGCAATAACAAGCGCTGTATAAGTATCAGTCCATTTATATTAGCAGGCCATCACACTAAAGTGTGTAACAGTTATTAACATCATTAAACACTGGCCTATACGCAGCTTAAAACCAGCATGTTAGTATTGCCATTGGGAGCATATTAACATGCTGACATTAGCTATGTGTGTGTTGGTGTTCAAGTGATTAGTCACTCAGGCAATGAACTGAAAAACAAAAAAGTTTAGCAATAATTTAGTCAAATGTTTTCTGGTTTGCTACTTTCTTTGCTTTGTTTATTCTCATATCTTCAAGTTATTGTTTATACTTATAATATGTATAATAGCATTGCTCCTTTTTGTTTTCTCTTCAGAAGAACACTGTGTGGATCACTTCAGCTGGTGCCACTTGGTCCCTCAGCACGGCGTCTGTAACCACAAGTTCTATGGAGAGCAGTGCTGCAAGTCCTGCTCTGGCAAGAAGCCATAGAGCTCTGACACCTCTGAGTCCACAACGGCCAGCCTCGAACAAAAGTGCTGCTACGGAGGCCATTCAGGGGCAAATACTCACTACACACAGGACTGTGCACAGCGATGTGTGTTTTCTTCCTGGAGTACTTGACTAATGCATTTTGTATAGAAGTGAAAGAGTACATACACAGACTTTGTCCAAGAAGGCAACATGGCTGCTGATGCTCTTCTGCCAAAGTGGTGTCATCAGGTCAATGCTCACATTGAAACTGGAAAGACAGTGAAATCCAAACTGAAGACTTGTAAAATATATGTATCTTGATATTTTGTGGAGTATTTTCCTCTTGAAACCCCTGAAACTAGAAAGCCATCAGGACAACAGGAAAGAACAATAGTGTGATTAGTTATATGTTGTACATTTAAAGGCATCTGGTTTCATATGTCTTTGTTTAAGTTATTATGGGTCCTAATATATGATTTTACATTTTGTGAGATTTACAGTGGATTTGGGACATGTTATTTTTGTATTTTGTGCCAGTCACCCTTGGATCCACATGATTCAGTTTTATATGGGGCGTTAGTAATCAGGTGAACTGCACTTCTCCTTCACATGATGTCCACTTGTCATGTTTACTACTCCTGAATCGCATTCATATCAGTTTTATTTAAACATCCGTATCTGTGTACCTAAAACATGTTATTCAACTGCGTTGTAAGTGGTTGTATTTTTTTTATTTTTTTTTATCTCTGCTTTATCTTTATGGTAAATAACTTCACCATCTATCTGTCTTTCTTTTCTTCACTGCATTCTCTCTATCGATTACAGCCACAATGAGGTGAATAATGAGTAAGGCTGTCTGCAAGCCTGGGGGAGAGTAGAGGAGGGTGAAGAGGGAGAGAAGAGGATGATTGCTCGGTAAGCGTGGGTGCAGTCTAGATAGCAAGGGGTTTTGGTTATTGAGAGAGAGTAGTGTAGGTGTGTTCTCCACAGAAGTCTGGTCAAAATATAGAGATGTGGCAGGTGGAGCTTGAGATAAGAGATGATGCACTCGTGTTCATTTCTGTTTTGATTGGGGGCACAAAACAACATAAAAACAACATATATGCAGTAGTTTGGTTGAAGGGAATTTTAATGGCTCAAATTCTAAAAACAGACAGTAATGTAAAATAGACTGACTGATTTATTGGCAAGCCAATATTAGCTATTGGCTGGTCTCTCAATATCAACATTTATAACAACAGATAAATACAATTTTTTAAAAAGGGATCAAGGAAGAAAAGAAAAAACACCCTTGAACCAATATGAAATCAGACGTAAACAAACCAATATCTGTTTCTTTAACTAAAAGAATCTACAAACATGATTGATCAATATATAAACAGTCTACAAACTCACCTATTATGCTATTTGATTTACCCCCTTAGGAAAACGACTAATAATTTGAGACTTCAGGTAATACTGTATTTATAGATGTATATAAATATTAGGGGTGCAACAATACTCGTATCGATATTGAACCGTTCAATACAGTGCTTTCAGTTCGGTACGCATATGTATCAAACAATACAAAGTTTTTTTATTTATTTTATCAACTTTTCTCTGACGATGCTGTCTGTGTTGAGCGCTCAGTGGATCTGCGTTCGACTACTCCGCCTAGGCTGCACTGTGAGTGCAGATCCACTGAGCGCAGCGCAAGCTAGCAAGACAGAAGTTAAGCATGTGAGTGAAGTTGGACCCCCCACCTTCTTCAAATCCAACAAAAGTGGTATCAAACGTTTGTGCTACGTTTGTGCTGGTTTGTGCTGCAAAAATTTTCATTTGTGCTGCTATCATTTTAAAGATTTTCAAGAAAATTTCTAGAGGTCATCAGAGGTCAACTAGCCCCCCCACTTTAATGGAATCAATCAAAACTGGTGTCAATCAACTGTGCTAGGTTTATGCTGGTTTGTGCTACTAAAATTGTCGTTTGTGCTGCTTCTGTTTTAAAGATATTAATGAAAATGTAAAGGTCAAAAGGTCAACCAGCCCCCCCACATTACCCAAATCAAAGAAAAATTATGTCAAACATTTGTGCTACGTTTGTGCTGCAAACATTTTCGTTTGTGCTGCTATCATTTCAAAAATATTAATAAAACAATGTCTTGATGCATGCTCAAAGGTAAGTAAATTCCAAAAGGTTGATTCTGTTCATCCGGACATTTTCAGTGGGAGAAACGTTTTGTCACTCATCCAAGTGACTTCTTCAGTCTCAGCTGACTGCAGGTTTCCCCAACCTTATAAACAGTACATTTGCACAGCGAAGGAAACTAGCACCACTGAATGAACAATGGGCTGGGGCGTTAGTTCCATGATTGTTAGTATGGAAATTCTTATGACCATTGATCAACGACTAC
>VUQQ01061477.1:0-11798 GCA_015108535.1 Steatocranus sp. 'ultraslender' AB-2019 | reverse complement strand
AACTGAAATATAAAGGTTAATAATGTTTAAAGCCAAATTGTGATTTAGTTGTAGTGCACCTTCATTGTTTTTGTTATTATTATTATTATTGTTGTTATTATTTTATCTTCAACCTGTTTTTTGAAGTGAAGAATTCAAACAATTAAAGACTAAAGAGCAGTCAGCCAGCTCCTTGCAACCACCAGTCACTACAAAGAAATGTGTGTTCTGCAACCAGTTGGTGAGCAGTTGGTGAAAATTGATGGAAGTCTAGTCACACAGACCTCATAGTAACCACAGGTTGGCTTGCAACACCATCAACCTCTTAGCAGTTATTTACAAACCTTCGCCCATCTGAAGTGATCAGTCTGCAACTGATTGCAAATGGTTGCAGACCTGTTTCCTATCTGGTATTGATCCCCATAAGGAAACAACCAAGGGTAATAATATCGCAAGTTAATTGCACACAGTTGCAATAATTTCAGTCACATCGTGGTCTCCAACCCCTCCAACCCCTTGTTTCTCTGGTGTGACTGTCCTCACTGCTCAAACAGTTTATTTTCATACTACTATCAAATTACTTTGCCTTAAAGGGTTGTGGTTTTGTACCATTAAATAACAATAATAATTGAAGCAATTATCTTGGGCGTGTGGATAAATGTTACTATTGGGCCACAAAGAGACATCCTTTCTTTAAAAACAGGCCTAATTTTAGGCTCAGGTGTGCTTCAGGTTATAATAACAACAGTTTGTTACGAACTATTAGTTAAGGGTGCAGTCGGTGATGTGGGGAACGCAGGGCAGGTGCTGCTGGAAAATTTAACAGTACAGTATGTAACAAGCCATGAAGGACAGCGGAACTCTGGCCGGAGCCTGATTGGTCCGAAGGCTCCGCACTTGAAGCAGGAAATGACATGGGGAGGGCAAACAGGAAATGCGAGGCCGAGCGGCGAAGTTGTTCCAGCATGTTTTTCTTTTCCGGCCGTTCCCATTCCCTTGCTCGCCGCTGCACAACGCCAGGCTGCGAGAGAAAGGAGAGGGAGGAAAGGGAGTGAGAGAGTCAACTAGAGGAGGGCATTTTGGGGAAATCTCTCCCCCGCCCCTTTCAACCCTCACCCCTGTCCACAGACATTGAACTCTTGTGAAGCTTTCAAACTGCTGACTTAAAACTGGCTGTTGTGACGTGCAGAAGGCTTTGAGTTCACTGGTTCGCTGGTTACAGATTATGTTTTTTTAAATTGTTTTTACTGCCATCTGTGTGGAAAACACCCTGAAACCTTTTCAGATATTATGTGACACCCCAGCTCTGTGCTGTGTCTGTCGGGTGGACAGAAACATGTCTTCGGTAGGATGATGCTGCTACATACCTGTAGGAGGTGTAAGTAGAAATTATCCTTGTAATAGCAGAACCGTGGCCACTGTTCCTTTATTAAATACATTCATGCTGTACTCTGAAGAGTCTTGTCAAAAAACTATTTAGCTTTCCTAATCTCCAAATTTGTTTTAATAGTGGAAGAAAAATGGTGGCTATAAAAGTGTTCGACAGAATTGTAACCTGTCTGTGGAGTTCCCCTCCACTCTACGGATTGATTTAAGGCCTTTTAGACCTTTTATGTGGATATGCAGCCCTCATCTTTATTGTTCTGATCCACTCTTGCTATTCAGCCTAATTTCCTGCTGTCTTCAGTTACCTTTCAGGCAACAAATGTCTAACAAAACAATTGATGAGTGGAACATCCCCATCTCCAGCTATTATTTAGACTCTACGAGCAGGTTTTCACCAAAGTACGAGCTAATTTACAAGCCAGCACGCGGTGTGATGAGTTGGTCATGTTCTTATAGTTGTTGCCGTGTCTCATTGGTATTCAGCAGCAGGAGCGCCGTGACGCACTGAAGCGCAGGAGGCAACATTAATCAATGTGGCGAGCAATCAGCACCCAGCCTAATTCAATCACCCCTCCAACAGAATGCTGCCATTAGGACAACAGAGGCGTGCAAGTGTGTGTTTGTGTGCTTGTGTGCTGTTGTGTCAGTTTGATTTGTTTGCTGCCGCCACACCGACAACCCGAAACAAACGCCTTTATAGAGGGAAGACGGAGCAGATCGAGAACATTATGGAGATGAGTGATGTCTACAATCGGAGATGCCACTTTCTTGCAGTCCACAAACGAGACAGAAGATCAGATGCGAGGCCAGAGAGATAACAGTGTAGTTGTTGTTGTCATTTTCTGCAGAGGAAGCTGAGATTGAGACAAAGAAGTGCTGTGAAGCAAAAAAGTTTTCTCTCTGTCTTTCGTAGCAGGCAGCAAAGATGGGAGTCGTGTTAAGTATATGGCGTCTGGACTTTAAAGCTTCTGTCCCTCTCTCTGTCTCCTTTGGGTAATATGTAACTTAATATGTTATTCCCTGTAATCTCCCACGACTCTGGCTATTGTTTTACTACATCCTACATTATCTTCCTTCCTTCCTTCCTTAACCTATTATCACCATTATCACTCTGCTATATGGTTTTCCTAAAGAAATGATCCAGTCAGCATTGGGCCTTAAAAATGCGAGACTCAACATTTTTAATAACTGTGTGAAAATTAAATTGATCAGTTTATTATTATTTTACCAGGAACTTATCAGAAAGTTTACAGACTAACTCGCTGTTTTAATATCTGCCTTAAAAATGATACAACTTTAGTGTTGTATCAGCTTGCCGTGCACCATTTGGCACAGCTGTATTGAAGACACAACTCTATGGCTGTGTCGCTCTTTCCATCCATTTCAATTATATATGAGCGGTTTTGTTCAGATAGACGGAGATGCTGCAATGGCTTGAAAAGATGAGACTTTCTGGAAAAACCACAGCAACTTTTTTTGAATCCTGCTTCAGCTGTTTATAATCATGTACCAGCGCTGATGTGAAGATTTATTTTCTGAGTCGTAACATCTATCATTGAAGAGAAGACTGGAAAATCCGTACAAATCAGAGAAATTAAATTAAGTTTATAAGCTAATAATCCTAAATTATTAGTGAGAGAACCCTGTGAGGAAGCATTTGGCAATATTGGGGAAGAAGAAATTTCTTTTACAATGAAGAGATCTTTGCACGGCTGCCAGTGTTGTGAAACAACCACAAATATTCAAAGTGCCATTATCAGTAAAGAAGACACAGGAATAACTAAAAATGATGTGCAAGCTGAGGGAGAGCTAGAAGCTTTTTCTATAATAGCTAAGTGTAGCGGTAGCTGACCTGAAATACCCCAAATAAACAAATGTTATGTGTGTACTTGGCAGCGGTGCAAACCAAAAACAGGTACTTAACATCAGTTCATTGCTGCAAAAATGCCTCCAGTGTTTTTGTGTTAACCTACGCCAACCTGTTTCCAGTCAGACCTGTTTTCCCGCTCTCCACAGTCATCTCTGTATCCGCTTTCCAAAATTCAAGATCGATGACCCAATTCCAGCACTGACAGCATGCCTGTTGCTAGTTTGAGTGAAGAAAGCCTCAGACAAGCTGAGCTCTTATCTGGCCTGTAGATTAAAGAGGTGATGAATCCGAGGCTTGAGCGGACTTACAGTATCTCTCCATTCTCAATCAAGTGGGCAAACTTGTGAAAGACCTGTATTGATCTGTTGCCCGTTTATGACTGGACCTGTGGGTGCTGAGAGTCAGGGCTCCATCGATACCTTGCTCCTTCAAACCTGCCCAATCCAGCTCCAGTGATAGCAGCTCAATCCATATCTCTGCAGGCGCCCTGCACCTCGCTCCCATTCCTCACAGTTTGTCTTACTTACCTTACACTTTAGACTTTGCCTCAGATGTGTGACTCTTTTTATGATCCCCCTTTGAAATTGAGAAATGTAAAGCCAGTAAAACATGTCAGAAGATTACATATTGATTGTTGGGAAGGCTCTTTTTTTGTAAAGGTTGAAGAAAGGTGAGGATAAGGTTGGAGTTGATTGTAAAACCAGCCACATATTGGACCACACACCCATGTAGAAAGAATAATACCCTCCATGTGTAGTGTGGAAAAAAAATCTTTTTAAATAGTGTCTTTATGATGCTAAGACTTAACTTTGAATAAGGTTAAACCTCAAAAATAAACCTCTTTAATTCATTGTGACAGCTGACAATGGAAAAATATGTAAGCAATGTCATTAATAGTAAACTGAGTCATTATCATAGCTGTAGTTCTTGTGGAAGTACTTAAAGAGCAACAAGGTCTTAAGTTGTTAAATCAAGCTGGGAATCCACTGTAGGAATCCACCGGCTAGTCGGCTGACTTAACCTTTGGGGGCAATGGCAAATTTTTCTGAGCTTCCAGTGTTGTCAGCAGGTACACAGAGCAGGAATTCCTGGCAGCGTTTTAAAAAATAGGATCCACCCTGGAAGTTGTCAGGACATGCCCAAAGAGATGATCATCCAAAAACACAATAAAAAAAACAGGGGATTTAAAAAAATAAAAATGAACATCATTTAGTTTCATGGTCCACTGGTCTGATGGGCCTGATGACAACATGTTGATATTAAACAACCATCAGCTGCTTGCTCAACATTGAATCTTGGTTAAAGGGGGAAAAATCTATTAAAATATGAAAGTTGTGCCAACGTTGAATACCTAACCTTGCTCTGAAATCCATTTATCATCTTATTGGGCAGAATTATTAGGGTAGTGTTCTTCATGTTTCAGAGATGGGGCAACATTATATTACTGCTTTTTGAGGAGTAGTCATCCATTTAGTAACCTAAGTATTTGTTAGTCAGATGTTCGGCAACTAAAAAAGAGCAAAGGTGTGCATTTCTTTTTTTTATTACAATAATCTCATCAGTCTTTATTGAATTCTAAGAGATGTTGTGACTGGACCTGGATTGTATGAGGAAACCATGTCAACATCTGTCTGTTTAACGTCCAGTTTCTGCCATCATGTGCTGAACAGTTTGATTTAGAGATAAGGTTTATGATCCGGGCTTCTTTACTTGCTGGTTTGTGGTACACTGGAAGAAATACTGCTCTTTGGCTCGCCACACGCGCTGCTCACCTGCATTCAACAAGAACCTGCTCAGACACGACCGGCTATTAACTGCTGACGCAATACAAAAGGAAGCTAGAAAACTGTTGTTCTCCTCGCCTTAAGATTCTGTATTCTCACATCTTTGTTGGTGTTACAAAGAAAAGAAAATGCCACAGGTGTTTCTACTGCTGTAGCACATCCACCCACAGCAGTACTAGCTTTAGGCTGTGATGGTTTTGATGCACGCCGTTAGCGGTGAGGCTAATCTGGTAGAAGTTGGTGTTAGCGAGAGACTGAAGGCGCTTGAATGGTGATCGTAGCGGTAGCTGCTAAAAGCCACGCTTTCACCTTATGTAGTGGGGTCACAGCCTAGCAACAGTGGGTCTGAGGCTTAGCAACAGCAGCCACAGATTCAGTCCAGCAATGCGGTAATTGGACTTTCTGACAAAGTGCTGGTGGACCGACACGCTAACAAATACAGACACGCTTCATCACAAGGACACATGTGCACACTTGTAATGCACAGCCCTGCTTGTGTGTGATGACGAGGAGTGAAAGACAGAGAATGTGTGTCATTAGAGGAGAGGGATTGAAAGTGTTTCTGTGTGTGAGGGAGAAAAAGTGTGCCTTTCATTTGAGTCTTTCCCTGTAGCTCTATATTAATGATGAACCTTGGTGCTGGTGTCGCTGCTGCTTTGCCCGTCTGCGCGCTGCCCTGTCCTTGGGAACTATGAATTATGTCTGTCATCCAACAGTATTTGCAGTATTTTGACAGTTAATACTCTGCAAGAGCTCAAGGTCACATCTGGGTTATTGTCATTTTGTTATAAAAAATATTTATAAGCTAGTGAATAATCAGTTAATTACCAAGTGATCATTTTCTGATTACCTGATCAATCCATTGGTTACCTTACCAATAAAAAAAAAAAAAACCACAACAAGTTTTTAAATGAAAAACTGTTTCTTTACAAATAAATAGTACGTAGTTGTTTACATGTTCGCCTAACAACAAGGAGAAGCTCCCCAGGACGAGGAGACACAGATTCCCTTTGGGGTTACGTCAGGGAGGGCATCTGCAAATTTAAACATGTGGAGCAACTCGTTGTTGAATATTAGGAAATATTCACACTGCTGTCTGATTGTTTTAAGCTTGGAAAGCCCTGTAGTGTACTGTTTTGTTTTGAGCTACTGATGAAAAGTAGTTTGTGTGTTTTTGTTTTTTTCATTCTCTTCCAGATTTGTGATACTGTGGTTTGCAATGGGTATCTAGATAAAGACAGAATGACGACCTCCTTGTGAATAGGGAAAATCAGTCATTGTCCATCTAGTGACTGCAAGTAGCTGCAGCAACCAACTGGTCACCCAGAAGACGGGCATGCAACGGTATCAACCTCTGGGTCACTGCAACCTGTCTCCAAACAGTTGCAGTCTAACTCAGACTGACTGCAGTTACTCTCACACACATTGCAGACAGACTGCCAACCTGCTGTAATCAATCTGAGTCTGTGCTGAGGCATCTCTTTGGATTAAGGGACTTTATGTTCATATATAAAAACGAGGTTGCTGTGCTCCTGTATGCAGTTAAGTTTCCTCCAAGCAGCAAATGTTTGTTCTTTTAGATCAACGAAGTCGCAGATTAACTCTGTCTTATTGCTGTTTTGCCATGAGGCACCAAAGTCAGTTTGAATATGATAACGGACCATGAATCAATGCAAACCTGGTCTCCATCTTCAACACAACCATTTTGCAGTTCCTGAGACAGCAAGTTCATTTTTGGTTGTTCTGTGGACTGTAGCATTTAAAAAACCAACAAACAAAAAACTCATGCATGCATCACCAGAAGCGTAGGTCTCCGTAATATGTGATCAACATAAGTGTGATGAAGATATTTCATGGAAATTGATTACTTTGACCTATCAATCCAGCATTAAATAATTACTGTATTCCTAAATTTTTGGTTGGAAAAGCAAAATTAGGCTCATATTCGTGCATGATTAAGCCTATTAGAGCCACTTCAGCTTTAACAGCTTCCCAATGATAATCAGTGAAGCTCTCATCAGATTTCTATTAAATTCATATGTTAACAAGAGCATGTGTTTTGTCCTCGTGTCACCAACTGTCACTGGCATAACTCTGGTAGAGATAAATAAATTACAGCTAGATGCATACAGCACCAGTTTGTAATGCAAAATACGTAACTGGAATTATTATGTCAAGATGATGTGGTTAGAG
Organism: Steatocranus sp. 'ultraslender' AB-2019; assembly: GCA_015108535.1. Classification (NCBI taxonomy): domain Eukaryota; kingdom Metazoa; phylum Chordata; class Actinopteri; order Cichliformes; family Cichlidae; genus Steatocranus; species Steatocranus sp. 'ultraslender' AB-2019. The sequence continues at coordinate 4,586 of VUQQ01061477.1, read as the reverse complement.
AGATGAACAGAGCGCAGTTAAAGAATGTGGACTGATTAGAGATGTAATAATAGAGAGAGGCAGAGAGCAGGGAAAAAAAGAAAGATGTATACACAGCTAACAGGCGAGGCGGAGAGTTACCAAACATCATTATGAAATGTGCACTGTACTAAGACTTACTGGATTTAATCAACTCTCTAATCTCATAAAAGAATGGGAGTCCCTGGGGTACTTAAAAAAAAATCTCATCAAACATTCCCGTCTATAACGGAGCACTGAAAGTTTGGAAATCGGTAAATATATTTGTGACGAGGGAGGCATATGTCCATCCCGTCTCATACGGAAATAAAGAAATGCATGTCAGTGTTGTAATGGAAAACAAGGCAGGGCAAGAAGATGTGTGCAAAGCATTGGTCCATTTTACAGCTGTTACACTGAACATAAAGCTCCCAGTCAGGAATTGGACCAGTTTCTCTTCTGGGTATTGTTTCCGAGTGTAAGACTTGGCTTTCAAAGAATTAAAAGCTGTTGTAGAATTACATAACAGTGAAGATTACATAAGGAATTTTGAATTTTTTGGATGCCTCTAGCTGTAGTTTATTTGTCAATTCCCGTGTTGTGCCAGTGACTTGGGGATGAGTTGAAGCTGTTATCACGGCCACTTTCATACATATTTCAGAATGTCGGTGGGCCAGTTTGAGCTCTTGTTGGAGGAACTGGGACCACATCTGAGGCACAGAAATAATTTATGTGGGCCAAGTGACCCAGAGCAGTGCTTAGTTGTGTATCTGAGGTACTATAGGATTATTTTACTATTTCCACATCGCCGTATATTCAGTATGCAGGCACGTTATGAGCTGTGAGCGGGCTTGCTGCAGAATGCAGTGATCCAGTTGGTCAGATGTGTTTATTCATATGCTTAAAATCTAAAACTCCACATGGATCTGAAAAAATGCATGCTGGAAATGTGTCCTTTATGGTTGCTGTGAACAGCTGCAACCAGAGTAGGTGAGCCCAAAAGATATTTTTAATGCACAAAATATTTGCACGAATCTTGAACATCTGGTGTGTAAAGACCTTTTCTGAGCATCTAATCACTGATCTTTTGCTTTAGTAGAAAGCCTGTTCAGCCTACTGAGCTACAGCCACCTGGCTGCTGATTGGCAGTAACTGCTTCTAGATGGGCTTCTATCCTGGGTCACAAACTTTTGAATTATTTCACCTCCATGCCTCAAACTTTCACAATCATGCTTTGCTGCTCTTTAAAAGAGGATCATTGTCTCTTGGAGTCCAGTATCGAAGCAGGCAGCTCATCAAGGCACAGAGAACCAAAGGACGCCGTGTCCGTATTGACAGTATTTGACGACCAGAAGAAATAATACAATGCAAACGGCAGCCTTTTAGGACTCTTTACAGAGCTAGATAAATGTTTCCTGATAAGCACTTTTGGCAGCATGAACAGCATACAGAACAGCTCTTTTTACCACCTGGATTGGAAGTTTGCAAAAAGCAATTAAAGTGTTCTTCTTACCTCTGGATGTCAGCTCCACTGATGCTGCTCTGTACAAATCATCACCTCACAAACACAAGACCAAGCATCTCCTATCCCTCTGCATTCTGCTCATGCTTCACGGCAAATGTACACGAAGAGAAAAATAGGGAGGGGGTGGGGGGTGGAAGAAAGCGGCACAATGAGAAGAGGAGAGAAAAAACAGAGAAGGGCGGAGTGGTGGAGAGGAAGGGAGGGAAGGAGATGCTGCGGGTGAGTGAGTGGAAGCGCCCATTAATTTGAATTTAAAGGATGTGAGGAGAGGACGGCACGAGACGCAGCCAGCCTTTGCAGGACCGAGGGAGGAGAGAGGGGCGCTGGGAGAGGAAAGAGATGGATGAGAGGGGGAAAAAAAGAGTCTGGAAATGAGATGAGAGAGTTGGGCAGTTAAGAGGCATCACTGCCGGTCAACTGTGCATCTATTGATCCGCAGCAGCCGGGTGGTTTTTCTGCCAGAGCCACCGGAGAAAAAACGGATGAAAGGGGGGGAAAAAAGAAAAGAAGACTGCTGTGTTGTGCTTTTCTTTTTCATTTTCATTTTTTTTGTTTGCTGCCAACCTGCGAAGTGAGAAGTGTGTGAGAGTGCTCCAGCTGAGCACATCACACGCGAGACGAACACATTCAGTTCGCAGAGAGTCTGAGCTGCCAGCGAACATCCACTGCTACTTTCAGCGGCCGCCAGGAGTTGAGTCGAGATTTATGGGCTTCTTCACGTGGAGCTGAGGCAGCATCCAACGCAGGTGAAGCTTGAGATTTAGTGTTTACTGCTGCTGCACATCTGTGCCGTCAGCTGTTTTATAGAAAAATACTGTGAAAGCGGAGGATACTTGAGAGCTGGAGAGTTTGTAAGCATGTCTTGACATCTGGAGAAGGAAGAAGACTGAGCCGGCAGCTCTCGTCCTGGCGTCCTGAGGTGCGAATGGGATGCTGAAACCAAGATCTTCAGGAGTCAAGATGTGGATTAGGAGATGAATTCCGAGGAGGGGTCGAGGAGGGATGAGGTTTTTCGGGGTGAGAAGGCAAGAAAGGGCTGCCACTGCCCCGTGGCACCTCCGCCTACCTCCACCGCCGCCTCCCCGTGAACATGCAGGTCCTACAGATCGTCAAGGAGCTGGTGTCGCCGTCCAGACGCAGGGCAGCGGCCAGATTTGGAGGTGTGTGTGCGCATTTTATGACCCATTAAGCTTCTATTGCAGCCACTAATTGTGTCAGAGGACAAAGATTTGAATCGGTGCAATGAAGACAAGATCAAATCTACCTGACCAAACATTTTTTGGAGAAAGGTACGAGGAGAGCCTTGTTGAATGTATGCAGACTAATATGAAGTGCATGCAGGTTTTCAGTAAATCTCGTCCCTGAAGCAGGTGAAAGGTCTACTGTTTTACTCTCTGTTATGATGTGCCTCACTGTGAGGAGCTGTTAATTCTCATCAGACAGCTTCATTACTGTAGGTTTCAGTGGAGTGTTGGTGTTTCACAATAGTTTAAGGTCACCGCCTTTTCTTGGTTCAATTTCAGAAATATTTATTACTTTGATCTGCATAATTAGTCATGCATTAATTTGGTCTACTTGCAGCAAACTGCTGCCTAGAAAGTGCTATCCGACTCTGTGTCAAGGAAATTTATAGATTTGAAGTTGGTGAATAAGATGCATAAAAATGCTCCCAGCAGGTGCTGAGGTCCAGTTTAAAAAGAAAATCACATTGCTTGAAGAAAAGTGAAGCCCTAAGATGTGAGAGAATGATGCCTGCAAATAGATATCTGCATATGAATATGTAGAAGCTGCATCCGGGGGGAAACAGAAAGCCTGTCATTCACTTGTAGTCTGGCTTTTATTGACCACTTGGGCTTTGAGCACACTTTGGTACACTGTGTGTGGTAAGCATATAAGGGATGTCATTTTCTGTAATGCATTAAATAATCATGGGCTGTTTCGATTTGGCTTTACGTTCATTTTTCATTTATCTGCATTTGACTACAGTGAAAAGGAAAGCTCGGCTCAGATATCTGCTGCCTGCACGCGAAACCCCTCAAAAGTAGCAGCTAAGGTTAAGTCAGCAGACTTGGGCCTGTTGTGTTCAGACCAAACACAAAGCAGATGGAGAGATTCAAAGAATGAAAGATGGACGTAGCTATAGATGAGGAGGGGCTAATTATAGCCAATTAGCACAGCCTGGTTAATCTCCTTTTCTGACTCTTAGAAGACCAAATTATGTGGTTAGAGACTGGGCACATACGACACTATTAGAACCACATCAAAAAATTTTTACCAACAGAAGCTAATATAGGCTAACAGCTGCTAACAACAGCACTTATTAACAGAAAAATCAGGTCCTGTCAGGTTCCTTTCACAATGTTTTACAGCCTCCTAAACATGGACACCACCTGACAGCCTACACTCACTACAGAGTAACAGCATCTTACGTTAACTGGGATTATTCACTTGAATTAGGATGGGTCATAAAAGAGAACTCCAAATGGTCTTTGGTCATATTCTATGGATCTCTGAACACGGCCATTGTCTTATCTACAGGTTGACCTAAGCCAGGGGTCTGCAACCTTTAACACCCAAAGAGCCATTTGGACCCGGTTTCCACGCAAAAGAAAACACTGGGAGCTGCAAATCCTTTTTGACATCTAAAATGAAGATAACACTGTATATATTGTTTTTTTTTTTACCTTTATGCTTTGTGTGAACAACTAAGGCGTGTTGCTTCTGAAATACATGAAGTGCTACAGAGAAAATTACATTTTATTTATGTAATTAACACATTTTGGACTCCTAAAGAAATATAACAAAAGGAAAGACACCCAGCTGAACTAAAATGATCCATGTAGCAAACAAAAACTGTTGTGAGCCGCCACCCTTATATCGCCTTTGGGATTTTGGAGCCTTGACCTGACTTTTAAAAAATAATTGGAAAAAAAGCACTATGCTGCTAAAAAAAAAGAAAAAAGAAAAGTAGATATTTGCAAAATTCTGCCTAAATATGTATTTTACCTGGTGTGGCGGGGCGTGGTCTGCAGCGCCGCTGTATGGGAGTCGGACGCACCTGAGC
>VUQQ01061473.1:0-10759 GCA_015108535.1 Steatocranus sp. 'ultraslender' AB-2019 | reverse complement strand
TTGTGTCTTTCACTCACTCACACAGACACACACCTCCACCGTCAACTTTGCTAAATTACTAATGAAAAACATTGACCAGGCAGCTGTGATTGAGCAGTAATGCCCATCCAACTCTTTTCATGGTTGCTGTAGACATGATAATTTTGTGAGGCCAAATAAAAGCCTCGGATACGGAAGCGTCAATGTACCATGGTAATAACAGAAGCGAAACGCAATATTGTGTCAGGACAACTCACTATTTATGCACAATAAACAAAGGAGCATAGCGCAACAATTTCTGTTCAGCGCCAGACTTGCTTGTAACCTATATCACCAATTATGTTATGAAAAATGACGTATTAACTAGTACAAAACACTGGTCTTTGTGGGAATGCTTGGAGCAGACTGACATGTGAGCTGGAGTGTTCTAGGACGATATATTTGGTCTTTGAATGGCTGCAGTCCAGGCCGTCCGTCGGCTCTTTGTTACTTCGGAAACATAGCTCGAACAATTTCTCTTCAACGACGTAATCCGATAACAACCGATCTCTTTACCCGTCGGCTTCCTGTGGCTGTCATGCGACCGGCTATTGCAGTTAATAATACAACAGCTTCTTGCCATTTTTTGTGTTTCTTTTTATCGCTGTGTAATGTAATTTCAATTGAAAGCCTGCGTGCGCTAGTACCTCTTGCCACGAGTTCCCAGAATCCTTTGCGGTTTTACCCCTGAATGACGTCACATTTTCAATTAAACGATTGCTCAGAAAAAAATAAAACTGAATTATTCTGGATTTAAATTAATGCAAACAAAGTAAAACAAGTCACTTTACTCCTAGTGCTGATCCCAGGCACTAGGAGTAAAACATCTTGACCTGCAAACATCATAAAGATAATAAGGAATGAGATTCCCATAACAGATTAGTCCATGTAAAGGGAGAGATCTGAGAGAAGGAAGTTAGATAAAACGTGTGTGCAAGTGAGTAAGTGGAAAGGATACCAGGAGCGCCAGAGGTCAATCATGATGGGAATATATTAGGAAAGACTGTTGAATATGAAGAAGAGGAAGACCTCAGAGGAGAGTCTTGGATGTAGTGAAGGAGGATGCAGAGGGCTGGTGCGACAAAGGTCGATGATCTGCTGTGGTGACTCTTACTGTGCTGAAGTTGAAGTTGACCCTTCAAGCAGCCAAACTGTGCAGCAATAATGTTTCTTTTGTGCTGGAGCTTTGAGATCATCACGTGTGTTTGTTTCATAACATGAATACATGAGTAACAGCGAAAACTGAAGTGAAGTTAAACTGGTTTTTCTCTTCAGGTTCAGACAGCTGCTGGGTCAGCAGGCCTTCATGGCTCACATCACCATCAACCAGTACCTGCAGCAGGTAACCTCTGACCTTTAACTGTGTCTGAAATGTACATTTTTTATGTAATTTGGTTGGAATCTGTCTCATTTTCCTCCTGAAGGTTTACGAGGCCATCGACAACCACGAGGGCTCCTTCTGTGCTGAGCTGCTGTCCTTCAAACACCCGCATGTTGCCAACCCCCGTCTCCAGGTCAGCCACTGCTGCCTCGCATAAACTCTGAATGTTGCTAGGACACAGCCTCACCTGTCTGTGTGTGTGTGTTACAGCTGGCGAGTCCAGAGGATAAGTGTCAGCAGGTTCTGGAGCCACCGTACGATGAGATGGTCGCAGCTCACCTCAGGTGGGACTGACGGATCAGACGGTGATGCTTTAGTGGTGTTGTGAGGACATAAAGGTAAAAGAAAATGGCTGTGTGTGTGTTTCAGGTGTACCTACGCTGTAGCCAACCATGATTTTGTTGAAGCCTACAAGTTCCAGACGCTCGTTGTTCAATATCCTTCATAAAGTGACTTTTTGGTCTCTTAATCACACAATCTGACCTTCAGTAAATAATCACTAATCAGTCTGATCAGCTCCTTGACTCCTCACGTCCTTCTTGAAGGCCTTTCAGTCCCACAAAGAGGAGAACTGGTGAGTTCAGTTTCAAAGTAGCAGACTGAAGCTGAGTCTAACGTGCTGCCTTTGAACGCACCATCACTGCCCTCTGTTTCAGGGCTCTGCCCGTGATGTTTGCTGTCACTCTGGACCTCCGGATATTCGCCAACAACGTAACTAACATTTCAACCTGGCTTTTCTTTTATCTGTTCAGCAGTCAAATTCATCCATATATGTGTTTATTTACAGTCCTGCACAAAAGTCTTGAGCCTCTACTCATTTCTTTAGATTTTGCAAATATTGACTTTCAAGCTTGTTAGATTTGTAACAACCCTGTGATTGCCTTATATGCTATATTTCCATGTATGTTTGCACTGGTTTCCCATTTTCCTAGCAAAATATATAAAGAAATGAGGAGTACTCAGTATTGTATTTATATTTATAGTAAGAAAACTAAAAAATTTAACCATTTTCCTCTATAAATGCATGTAAAACAGCTGACGTAAAGAAATTTGTATTGAACTCAGGCGAAGTTTATGAAGGACAGGCCCAGGAAATTACAGGTGAAAACCTTCAGGTGTGATTGAAAGCTATTGAAAGTGGGTTTTAATTTTATTGTGTCCAGGCGGAGCAGCAGCTACAGAAGAAGGGTAAAGGTCAGCCCAGCGAGATGTTGGAGAAAGCAGCAGAGCAGCTGATGAGCTGCTTCAGAGTTTGTGCCAGTGACAAGTCAGTAAATATACACTTCCTCTGTGTATGCGTTTACTAGATTTCCCATTTTATGCACTATTATATTTCATGTTTAATGGACGTCCTTGTTAATATTGACATTTTCAATGTTGGTAGTCGTGCAGGTATTGAGGACTCAAAGAAGTGGGGGATGATGTTTCTGAGCAACCAGCTCTTCAAGATTTATTTCAAGGTCTAAACTCAATAATTAGTGACTGAAACACCCAGTTTATGAATCATCGATGGAGATTTGGTGATTGGTTATAGCTGCAGGTTTATGTGTTGCAGATCAATAAGCTGCACCTGTGCAAACCTCTGATTAGAGCCATTGATAGTTCCAACCTGAAGAATGACTACAGTCCAGCTCAGAAGGTCACCTACAAATACTACGTGGGCCGCAAAGCCATGTTCGACAGTGACTTCAAACTGGGTAAGACACTACAGATATGGCGCAGTGTCGACTTAAACATTATTTGAAATTGTTAAATGATTCAGGTTTGGACTACAGTTAAAATCATTTTTTGTTTCTGTAGCCGAGGAGTTCTTGTCATATGCCTTTGATCACTGTCATCGATCCAGCCAGAAGAACAAGAGGATGATCCTCATTTACCTGCTGCCTGTCAAGATGTTGCTGGTAAGAAACTTTAGAACCTTTTTAGATTTGGTAAAATGGGTTTACACCAGTTTAGATCCTGATTAGAAAGTCCAGACCAGTTTACACTCAGGACTGTCGCATCATGGGAGCAGTGTAATGGTTCCCAGGGTAACTGGTTGTTGCTGGTGTTTCAGGGTCACATGCCAACTCATCAACTCCTTAGGAAGTATGACCTCATTCAGTTTTCTGATGTTACCAAAGCTGTGAGGTAAGGAGAGGGGCAGGGGCATTATCACAGGAAGTGACATCACGTCATGTGGGCTCACAGGTAAATGTTTGTGTCAGTGAAGGGAACTTACTGTTGCTGAATGAGGCTTTGTCCAAACACGAGACCTTCTTCATCCGCTGCGGGATCTTCCTCATCCTGGAGAAGCTGAAGATCATCACCTACAGGAACCTTTTCAAGAAAGTGTGAGTGGTTCAGTAGCTGTTTTATCAACACACACACAAACTGAAATGTTATCAAATTATTTTTACATATTACTTATTTTGATGTTTTTGTTTTGTTTATGAAGATTGGTCCCTTCATTTTTGAGAGCATTTGGACCTCAAATTTAGCACGTTGTTTAGGTGTTTTGCCTTGTTTGTGGATATTATTCAGATTTTATAGATTTATTCTGTAATCTCAATCAAAAAATGACTAATAGCAAATAATTTTCTCTGTAGTCTCTGAAAACATGAACCATACCCTGACTGATTTCTGTCTGCAGGTATCTGCTGCTGAGGACTCATCAGCTGCCTCTGGATGCCTTCCTGGTGGCTCTGAGGATGATGAAGGTGGAGGATGTCGACATCGACGAGGTGCAATGTATCCTGGCCAACCTCATTTACATGGTGAGGAAACTGGAACATAAAAAGCCACTTAGATTCAGGTGAGCTGGCAAATAAACGCTGAGCTCTTCTTCTGTGTTTCCTGTCGTCTTCCAGGGTCACATCAAAGGCTACATCTCCCACCAGCACCAGAAGCTCGTGGTCAGCAAACAGAATCCCTTCCCTCCTCTGTCCTCTGTCTCATAGTCTATGAGACAATTCTACAGCTTTCCTGGAAACCTTTTTCACTCAATTCATATTTCCTTTATTTTGTACTTTAAAGACATGTCGAATAAAACAGATGTTGGTTTGTAGAGCTTGTATCTGGTTATTACATTTGTTGCTATGAATTGTGGGTGTCAGAGGTTTTATTTTGAGCAGAACTGAACTTTTATCACCGCAAGATTAACAGACTGGAATTTGTTTTTTTCAAAAGCATTTTAATTTACACATTTCAAACACAAATATTATTCATGACGTTTGTGAAGTTCAACAGCAGAAAGTTTCAATTTTGTGTTTTTGTTGTGACCATTTGGAAAAAAGAAACTGAATGTAGGACAAGAGATTCATAGCAAAACTGTTTTATGTTCAAAGTTTTCAGTCTTTAGGGAGGGCAGCTGTTAATAAGAAGGAAACAAAAAACATTACAAGTGAACAAGAACAGGTGAATCGGTTTCAGATGGTGGCGATCTGTTAGCGAGCTTCTGGATATTGACTAACTTGTGGAGTCATGGCTAACTTCTCGATCACCTCCAGCCTCATTCGGATCCAGCTCAGGTAACGAGACAGTTTGCTGAACACCAAACCACCGCCACTGGCCTCACACTCAGACGGTGATGAGATTAGCAGCCCGGTCAGGAACACTGTGCCTTGCTCTACTGTGGCTACAGGCGACCCTGGCATCAGCCCGCCACATGGCCTGTTGCTGGTCTCCGAATTTGACCTGCTGACCCCATGCGAGGACTCAAAATTCAGAGCTTTTGAAGTGTGGTTGTAGCTTGCTGTTTTATTCAGCAGCCTGAGGTTAGTGTTTTGGGTTTGATTCTGGAGCCTATTCACCGTGCGCCCATGAAGCCTTCGCTGGACTCCAATCTGGTTCCCTAAAGGTCTGTTTTGATTCCTGTGGCCTCTCTTTGGAATCTCAAGGTGTACATTAGGGTGTCTCTGAGCTCCTGGGCTCTCTTGTGTTTCATTTCGGTACTTTAATGGTTCATTTTGTTTCCTCATGCAGAACATTTTGTTGCTTAGTGGATGTGGGATGTTCAGCTCACGGCGACAATCGTCCAGCGTCATATAGACCAGTTTCTGGTTCTTGCTGATTTCCCAACTCTCTGTAATCCCAGTCCTCCCAGAATGCATCAGGACATTCTCACTGAAGTCTTTGGTGGGCAAACAGAGGTGGATGAGGCTGGGGCTAAAGGTCATGGAGTCAGCTAGCTCGAGGAGGACGAGGTCATTTTCATGGTGATCTTTGTGATAACCGTTGTGAAGGTACATCACTTTGACTGGGAAGAGCGTCCTCTGTTTCTCTGTGAGACAAAGGAAATTAGTGAAGAAATGAATTGATCCACACTGTGTGAAATAAATATTTGGTCCCCTGCTTTGTAACTTTGCTCACTTATCAATAAAATAATAATTTTGCAATAACTTAATTTTAATGGATAGAGAAAGAACTGCATGATGTAAATGAAAAGTGTAGAGCACACCAGTGCCTTTTACTCAGCAGTGTGCACACAGCGGTCTGCAGCTCAAAAAATGAATTAATAACGGATAAACCTCTCAAAGTACAGCCACAGCCAAAGATTTTTATATGAATGAATGCAGGTGGCATGATGGTTAGCACTTTTGCATCACAGCAAAAAAGTCCCGAGTTCAACTGGCCGGGCCTTTCTGTGTGGAGTTTGTGTGGGGTCTCTCCAGGTACTCCGGGTTCCTCCCACAGACCAAAGACATGCAGCTAGTGGGGTTAGGTTAACTGATTATTCAAAATTGCCCAAAGGTGTGAATGTTAGTGTGAATGCTTGTGTGGCTCACTGTGTTAGCCCTGCGACAGACTGGCGACCTGTCCAGAGTGTACCCTGCCTTTCGCCCTATGGTAGCTGGGATAGCTGGTAGTCAACCATCAATTTCTGATGGACAGCTTTGGCTTTTGAAACCTTTTGAATCAATTTGTCTTCATCTGATCTGAAATATAGTTTCTAGAGTGAAACACAGATGTAAAACCTGTCCACACTCTGCATTAATTTGTCAGTATGTCAATTGCTTATTCAGGGTTTAATGTGTGTAAGGGCTAGTTCTTCCACTTTTTGGTTTGGGTTTAATATTGTCTTCAGTGATTTGAACATTTGATAGAATTTAATCCATGTTTTTTTGTTTTTGTTTAAAAATTGGGCAAATTGTCTGTGAGCACATCCTGTTTGCAGCCTGAAATATATATACAGTACAAATACTTCAAATACGTTTTTCTGACAATTTTTTACTTTCACTCCCTACAATTTTAACATCCAACTGATGTGTCAGGAGTTAAATTGTGATTCTTTTACCCACACTGAGCCAATTACAACCGATTTTAGGTTTCCCCACCTGGTTAATCTGAGTTTAACCCCTGACCATACTTTCCTTTTAAAGCCAAAGTCACCCTCTGTAATATATGCAACAGAAAATAGAAATATGTATTTTTACATTTTCCTCTGCTGATGTTGTACTTAAGCAATTCAGGCTGAATACATTTATTAGAATAAAAATTTAGACTAAAATAAAGTTTTTCTGGCCCTACTGACAATATTTTATTAATACTTTATTAAAGCACATGGTTCAGTTAGATTTGCACAAAAGAACGTCCTCCAAAGAGCTACTTTTACTTTTTTTCTTAGAGTACATTTCAGAGCCGTCCCTTTTTCACTTTTACTTGATTAAAGAAGTTGAATCAGTACTTCTACTTTTACATGAGTATTTTTCAACATTAGTGTTTGTACTTCTACTTGAGTACAGGATGTCTGTTCTTTTGCAAACTCTGAGTAACAGAAGCAAATTTAAAATCAGTCAAATTTAAAATGGAATGACGTGACTTTTTTAGATTTTTATTCTTAATGGATGAGAAATTAATGTCTATACATCTCCCTTTCTATATTTTAATTTAGTAGTAGTTATTATAGTGTTATCATGGTGTGATAACAATAATTGTGATAGCATTTTCCTACCAGCAAGCACATAGAGGTTGGAGGGTTTTGGTTCTGAGTCCTGATAGAGGCAGCGGGCAGAGGTGAGGATGGACCGCTGACCCAGCACCACACCGCTGCACAACTTCTGCAGTGTGCTGTTCAGCAGAGACACCTGGTGGCAGAAAACAGACACTTTATTTATTATTCTGGTTTTATTTAGACTGACACCACTGTACCAGAAGATCTTACCTGCCAGGGACAGTTACCATGGTGACACATGGAAAGAGCTTCCTCAGGAAGTCTTCCACAGGGAAACTCGACTGTGGAGACAAAGACAACAATAAAACTTCATCTCACCAGTTTGAACTGGTCTCATAAAGTCTAGTGTTTTTTCGGAGCATCCAACCTTCTGGCAGACAGCTCCGTCCGTCGCTGTGCAGCTTGAATCCAGACATGCAGGAGCATCGGAAGGACTCGTAGGTCACTGTACATAGCTGATGACAAGCAGTCGGACTCTCAGTCGGACACTTAGATATCTCTAAGACAGATTTGGAAAACAAAAAAATCATCTTTTATACGTGATGGTCTGATATTTCTTAATTCCCATTAGTGAGTTTTGATCTCCCGTCCTTTTATGGAGGTGTGGTCAGACCTGCTGTTTTGGTTTGCTGTGCTGTGGATGACGTTATAGTCTGTAATGCCTCATCCCGTACTTTCAATTCACAGACTGGACCGTAGTAAGGGGCATTGCAGGAGCAGGTAAACCCCCGCACATTGTGAGTGCAGTTCCCTCCATTCAGACAGGGACTCTGCAAGCAGTGGTTTCCACCTCCAAAGACCAAAAACAGAAACTGCTAGTGTTTAGTAAACTAATAAATGTTTATATTTTTGCTGTGAAACTATTAAATCAAATATTTACATTTAAAATAATAAATTTGATGACAGTAAATTAACAAAAATATTATTAAAATACATTCTAAACACATTTTAATTATCAAACTGCAGTTTCTAGTTGGAAAGTAAATGGTTGTTTTTTTCCCCCATTAATTAATCAAATATAGTTTAGCTGAAAGTAGATACTCACCAGAGTAAACAGCCCAGAAAGTGATCTACACACAAACAAAAAATGTTAGAATCCGAGAGGAATTAAGCAACGCTCTTTTTGTTTTGTTTTTTCTCTTTTTTCTATGTATGTTTAAAGACGATCATTAAACATGCTCAGATTTTCAAATATGACATAAACAGACTCAGGATTAAGACTGCAGCTCTGAGTGCATCCCAAGGAGCAATTAAAAAGAAACAGAGAACATCAAATGTAACACAGACATAAAAAAAAAAAATGCAAATCAAAAATGAGTAGGTGGTCTTTTAATGAGCCAGAACCCTAAATAATCAGAACCTAAAACACATTGTTTTAGTCTGTGTATACTGGAATCTAAAAGTAAAAAAAACAGGCGTAGAAATGAGCGCAAAAGCTCCCTTTTTAAATTTGACTAACCGTCCTCGGGGTGTCTTCAAAGTACTCACGAGCCTCTTCAAAGTTGCACTGCTCCTCGTAGCACTCCCGCTCCAAGTTGCCCTGTAGGATCTCCTCTAAAATGAACGAGTTGGCCCGTTTAGGGCGCAGGAACCCGGCGTGAGCCTCAGGAGCTGAACGAAACACTGAAAACACAAGAGCACTGAAAAGGCTGGAGGCTCCGATATGTTAGGTTACCATGTGATAAATAATAAGGTGTCTGTTGCTGAAACAAAAAACAGGAACATTAACAGGAACACAAATAAATAATTTAGAAACTATGTGATGATTATGGATGTCATAGTTACTTTGCCCAATTTTGTCTACAGTACTAAGTCTTGGAAAAGTCTTCAATTGGCCCTTAGCTGTTGTTTTCCTGGCTTTCTGAAGGTCAGTCAAAAATTTTAAAAGCCACCTAACTCAGGCGATGAACCAGTTTTGCATAGCCAAGAACCCACTGTATCTTTACAGTGTCAAAAAAACTGTCACGGTCATTTTGAACAAGCATTTTCAGTTTCTTATGTGTTGGTATTCTTCTGTATTATGATTTATGTTCTGATTCTTTAGTTGTGCTGTTTTGATTATTATTATAGGTGATGTTAAGTGTCAAGTTTGCATCTTGGTGATTTGTCTCTTGTTTCCTGTTTTACTTTGAAAGTCCATGTCTTATGTGCAGTGAGTCTAGTTGTGCTTCCCCCTGTCTTGTTAGGCCTAATTTCTCCCAGCTGTGTCTCCCTCCTGTTTCCCGTTTTGTGATTACTCCTCTGTGTATATAGGTCCTGTGTTTTCCTTTGCTCTCTGTTGTGCTGTACCCTCAGATTTGCCTGTGTGTTCCAGTTATACTTTTCACGGTTTGGTTTCTGTTTCATGCCAGCAATAATACTGAGGTTTTTGTGTTTGCCATTTTGTTTCCATGAGTCCTGCTTTTGGGTCCTCATTAGGGGTGGGTTTTAATAATCGATTCATCGATTAAAATCGATTCTGGCTTGGATAACGTGAAATCTATTCATTAAAATCCTGAATCGATTTTTTAATATAAATTTATTTTGCCCGAAACGCCAGAATCTCAGGTGAAACCTCACAAAATTTCAACAACCACCAAACAGCTAAGACAGTAAATGAGAGCAGGAACATGGATTCTGCACAAGGACGTAAACACACAGCACGGACCCACGGATCAGAATCAGTGAGATGTCGCCTTTCTCACCGACGGGCCATGCAGCTTTAAGCGGCTGCGCGCGCAATCACTTTTTGGCACAACAACTGCACGGACACGGTCGGGGCTGAAAGCCGACAGCTCGCTGATTCTGATGTTTCGGTGGGTCCGTGCTTTGTGTTCACGCCCTTTTTGTGCTGATTCTAAAGCTGTTAGTTTTATCACTCTGACTTTTACTGTTTTGCTTCCACCAGGATAAAATCACACTTAATGCACAGCTCCCTCTCTCTCTCTCTCTGTACTGTTTTCTGCATTATTCGCTTGCTTGTTACGCACGAGTCTACTGTTGTTTACAGCGCTGTCGGCCGCTGTTTTTTTTTCTTTCGTTTTACTTACTTCCGAAAAGAAAACCTAATTTCTGCCGTTCAATACTGAACAAATTTAAACTTTTTAAAATTATGCAAAATGCAAAACGCTTAGCCGTGTCTCTAATAAAACCGCTGTAACGTCAGCGGTAACGTTCATATGTTGATTAATGGTTTTCTTTCGTTTTTGATGTACTGCAGAATATTTTTATAAAATCCCAGGAAAACCACCTTCATGTTTTTCTGTGTTTTATCTTCAGCTACTTTGACACGAAGGCATCTGACGTGACGCTCACACCTTTGATAAAGTCTTGCCTGTGTCAGCTTCCTTATTATAGATACAAAAATATGTAAATGTACTGATCTGAATTATAATATTTCTGACTGTCATAATTTCCCAGATTCAAATCGAATTTAATTGAATTGAATC
>VUQQ01061472.1:0-16729 GCA_015108535.1 Steatocranus sp. 'ultraslender' AB-2019 | reverse complement strand
TATGGCTGGGGTGACTGGAGTCCTTGATGATCGTCCCCGCTTTCCTCAGGCACCGCTTCCTGTAGATGTCCTGGAGGGAGGGAAGCTCACCTCCAATTATCCGTTCAGAGCACCGCACTACTCTCTGGAGAGCTTTGCGGTTGTAAGCGGTGCTGTTGCCGTACCAGGTGGTGATGCATCCAGTGAGGATGCTCTCAATGGCACAGCGATAGAAGGTCCTGAGGATGCGGGGGCTCATGCCAAATCTTTTCAGTCTCCTGAGAAAGAAGAGGCGCTGCTGCGCCTTCTTCACTGTTTTGTTTGTGTGTCCTGACCACGTAAGATCCTCAGCCAGATGTACACCAAGGAAGCGGAAGCTGCTCACTCTCTCCACAGCAGCGCGGTTGATGGTGATGGGGGCGTGTACTTCTCTGCACCTCCGGAAGTCCACTATCAACTCCTTTGTCTTTGCGATGTTGAGGGTGAGATGGTTGTCTTGACACCAGTGGGTCAGGGTGCTGACCTCCTCCCTGTAGGCTGTCTCATCACCTTTGGTGATAAGACCCACCACTGTAGTGTTGCCTGCAAACTTCACAATGATGTTGGAGTTGCTAGTGGCCGTGCAGTCGTAGGTGTAGGTGTAGTCGTAGGTGTGTTTGATGCAATACCTGCATCAAACATGCTACAGAGCAGCAATCCAAACTGCTCTCTCACAGTAGTTGAACTGTCAGTTATTATGCTCCTTAAATATAATAACCATCATCAGTGATAATATTAAAGCCCACCTATCCTGCTTCCTTTGTGCTCGTATTACACGGTCATGTGGAAAATAAAGACTCTCTGCAGTCCCGTGAAAAACTTCAGTTCTTTGAGGTTTGTGAGTCGCTGTGTGTGCAGCTCTCCTCAGGTCCTGCTTCTCTGCTAAGGATCATTGTCCTGTTGCATGGCTCATATCTGACTGCAGAACATTTGAACACACAGCGCTGGCAGTTGCTACAAGGTGTTGGTATCATCTGATGCTGTGTTTTAAAATCTCCAGCTTGGCCTCATCTATCCAAACATTGTTCCAAACTGTCAAAACCTCTGCAGATGGTCAGTGAATCGAGTGCATCAGCAGCACCTGGCTGCTCTTAATCCTCCTCGTTCCACTCGCACATGTTCTCAAATAGAGGATTTTTATATTAAACACGACTAAAGTTTCGAACAATCACGTCTAAATGTGTTCAAGTGATGGGTCAACAGCTCAGAATGCTACAAATGCTAATATGTCCGACAGAACACGTCTCCAAATTCAATTAAAAAGTTAAACTGACTCAAAATTATTGAAGCGTAATAACACCGAGTACTAACATACTCTCATATCTCAAATTAGAGCTAGTTGAAGCATCAATACGAAATAAAACCTCCCCTCCAGTTTCTACACAATGACGCTAGAAACGTTCGCCCTTTGCTGACAACTGACCTGCGTCTCCACCACAGGGGCGGTCTTGGGGCCGAGGGGGTTGTTGAGGGCGATGGTGTAGCTGAGCACACGGCTGGTGTTCCCACTGCTGCCGTCCTGCTGCCATTCACCCACCGACAGGTCTGAAGGGGAGGGAGAACAAGAGTAACGAGAGGGCCCGAGAGACTCAGGGAAAATGGGAGAGCGACAAAAAAGAGAACACGCGAGGCTCCGAATTTATGAATGAAAAGGAAAGAGCGCGAGAGCGAGGAGAGAGAGTCAATGCATGCTCCTTTACACAAAGAAAGAAAGAAAGAAAGAAAGAAAGAAAGAAAGAAAGAAAGGAAGAAGAAAGAAAGAAAAGAAGGCCCCAATTAGAGCTACAAAATGTCCCTGAGCGAGCTGGGCCTCCAACTGGGACAGCCAGCGGCCGGATCAGCCTCACAGCTTCACTTTCATCTCAGCTTCACAGAGAAACACTAAAACATACAACAAATGAAAGCAAAGGCAACTCTGAGTGCCTGTTTATCAAACATTATAATTTTATAACTGTTTATAACTTGCATAGTTCATATTTCTATATAGTTTTCACATTTATATCCTGTACATAGCTTGTACATTCACTACAGCCTGTACATACTTATAGCATGTTCACAACATACCTTCATACCGTGTACATTGTAACATACCCATAATAGACCCATTTCTGTAATATATCTATATTATTGCTAATATATATTTTGTAATACATCTATATTACGTCTAAAACACTTTCTGGATCGATGCAAACTGAATTTCGTTGCCTTGTACCTGTAACATGTGCAGTCACATCAAAGTTGAATTCTATTCTAAACAGAAAAAGCGACGCAGCAAAAAGAAGAGGAGCAGGTTTTTCAGCAGCTCACCAGTGGGACACACGGTGAGCTTCAGCAGCGTCACAACAGTAATCACATCCCTAAAATCAGATTTCCAGGGGAATTTGTTTTATTTTCATTTCAAACACTGGAGCTACAAAAATGGACGCTGGCAGATCAGATATCAGCAAACTGAGAATAAGAGTGAATGAACTTATTTACAGCTACCGGCAGATGAGCAAACCTTAACTGTTAGTGTCTCAACAGGAAAAACTCGCTCTGTCACACTTAACTTCCTGCAACAAGTTCACACAAGCACTGTGGAGGTTAGTGAAGTTAACTGTGGGCAACATTAGAGCATGACATCATCCAGCAAAGCTACACGGTTGACAGCAGGAGAAGGGACTCAGAGTGTGGCTAAGCTATTGATTTAGTGATTAAACTACAATTAAAACACAACAGCTGAGATGAAACTGCGCGTCTGCATGACTGCAGCAGATTCAGCCCAGTCACCTTTATCTATTTATTTAGTTAAAAAAAAAAAAAAAAGTACTTAAACATCATGGAAATCCACCGAAATGAACCGAGTGAGTCATCAGGCCTGACTCTCAGGAGTGTTTTTAACCTACCGGTGAAGTGTCGCTGGGAGAAGAGGTGCTGGATGAAGTGCGTGTCAGCAGAGAAGAGCAGGTCATGCAGTTTGTCCACGCTCATGCGGACCGCCGTGTTGATGAGCAGCCGCCCGCTAAGGTCAGCGCAGAATGCTTCCACCTCACCTGCAGGGCCAAAGAAAAGTTTGTTTTGATGTGGGACTTATTGTCTAAAAAAGATTTACCTCCACCACGGAGGTTTGCTTTGTTCATGAGCAGGCGCGTCACAGTGTCACTAAAGGCAGAGCTCGACCAAACACTTAACTTTGAGTTACATGTGTTTTCTATATCTTTGCATCTTTATAGGACAGTTTTTGGATGTTCTCAATAAGTAATCCGTCTGCTCTGAACATTCATCTTTATGTTTTTCCCATTATTGTTAGTTCACAGAGCGAGGATATCAATACGACCATCTCATGCACATAAGCCACACCCACCTGCTGTTAAACCTGTTAATGAGCGACAGCCAATCGCAAAAATGTTAGCTCAAACTCACAGTAAGGTCCAGTGCAAGTATAATAAGGATTATTTAGAACAGTGAATCATGCAAAGCCACTCTAGCCGAGTCCAAGAACAAACAAATGTGAAGCCAAGAGTCAGCAGAAGAGATGTAAAGTAAACGTCTACAGCACCATATAACACACTCAGCTTGGAGGTGATTGTAGGTGCGTCAGCTGATCGGGGAACCTTTTCAGTTTGGTTCAGGTCAGATTTAACTGAAGTGAGACAAAGTACAGCATGTTCATGTTTACAAAACCTGCATTCACTGCTGACGTGCGGCGAAGCAAAGAGTTACTGTTCTGAGATCAGGAGGGCAGGAAACCAATTTAATATCATTTATTACCTACATAAAGGTACCTCTGAGTCTTATTGACGCTCTAAGATGTTATCATGACTGGGTTTTAGATGAAAGTTATGCCGACCGACAGATTCCAAAGCACGTCATTCAAATTAAATCTCTTGTCTTGTGGTCTCTTTGCCCAAACGACACTCACTCTCTTCCTGTGTGTCAGACGAGTTGCTGGGGTCTGTGGGCAGGTCCTCATCGTTGGTGATGTCCAATGACGAGAGGTTTCCCAGACTGGCAGTTGGTGGGGGCAGCATGTGATTGGCTGGCTCGGACAAGCTGTCTCCGCCTTCTTCCAGAGTCTGATGCAAGGGGGGGAGAGCACATGGGAAGACAGTTAGTGAGGGGTCTGCAGGGAGATCACCCCATTGTCATATGACTTGAGAGGCCTCACAGCGAGGCTGGCCTCGTGCTGATGTGGCCTGGGCAGGCATACCACGTAGCCATCCAATTAATGTGAAACCGGCACAGAGTTGACACAGCGCTGCATTTATTCGCTCCGTCAGCGTCGAGATAACGGCTGCAGAGAAACAACCGCAGCAGCTGCTTTTGGCTGATTGGACACAGAGACGAATGCAGAACGACTACACAAATATTTCCCATCAATTCCTTCTTGCCTGGAGGTCTCGTTATTATTTTTCCTTCTGAATGTGCTCATAAATGTAGATGTAATTCTTTGGGTAAAGCACACTAAATCACTGAATCGACTAATTATTTGTTTGTTTTTTTTAATTGATATAATAGAAAATAGAAATTCTCACATCTATTGGGAACCATCCCCATCATGTTTACTCCCCTCTAGCCTGTTATTTGTATAGCACCTTCATGCCGGCTGGCGCAGTTCAAAGTGCTTACAGAGGACTAGAGAACAAGAGCAAACGTAATAAAACTTAAGATCAAGTATTCAAGTCATTGAAAACAGGATAGATAACAGTAGATAAAATAAGCACAATACAAAATAAAACAGCTCAATGATGGACGCCAATTAATAAGACACAGAAACCCAGCAGGTTAATCTGTGACATTGCAATAATCCGGTCCCGTTAATCGGTTTTTAGATCCTGGATAAGTGTGTCTGATTGGATTTGCTCAATCGATGAACAGCTGAAAAATTAGAACAAATAATTGTAATGAATCAAACGTGGGAATAAAAGGGCCCAAAACTTCACTGTGTGATCAAGCGTTGGCAGTGCAATTTAAATAAGCTGCCTTTAGCTTCAGGTGTGTTTCATCAAATACAGATTCAAAAGATTCAGTTTCAACATGCAGAGCAAAGGTCAGCTGGCTCTGCTTCCAGGCCCTCCGTCCAGGTATAACAAACAGACAGCCACGTCTTGCATATTAAATACTCTGAATGTGAAGAACACTCACAAAAGAGGCAGCAGCAGAGGCCGGGGCGGAGGCGGAGACAGAGGCGTTGGTGGTGGTGGTGGATGGCAGCGAGCTGTGTGAGCTGGGTGGGCTGGGTTCGAGGGGCTCGGAGCCGAGCCTGCTTCCCGACAAGGAGGGCACCTCTACGGGCAGACAGGAGGCAGAGGAGGGCGGAGAGGATCCGCCGAGGCTGGCAGCTGAAGGAGGACTGCTTAAACTGCATGGCACCAGCGGAGGCGGAGAGCTGCCCGCGGAGGGAACGGATACTGAGCTCAGGTCCAACAGGTCTGTGACCGACCCCGACTCCTCTCCCGGCCTGGAGAACAGGGCAACAGGAAGGGAAAAACATCTGTTAGAGAACAACCCAGAGTCTTCTTGTTTGCTTAAAAAGATGGAAAAGTGACCCCTAAAGCTACATGTGTGTTTAAATGATGGCTATGAATGGATTTCCACATCTAATAAGCATGTCTGTCATGCCTTCTTCTGTTTAAGCCATTAACCACAATAAAATGACTATTATAGACTCTGTCACTGCCAATTAACTATAGACGTAACACATAAGCTTAAATCTCACTGACAGGGATGTATATTGTGTCTTTTTCAACGGTATCTACAAAAACATCAGTTATGTGAATGTGACAAACCACCACGGCATTAGAAAGTCGTGTTTTCTAAAACATGCAATAAAAAAAAAAAATAAAAAAAAAGATAATTTCTGCTGAGGTGCAGAACTTTACCCAACAATAAAAATGTGATACAAGGAAAAGTAAATGCAGGTTTTCAGCTTTAACAGGGTTAAGACTCAAATAACTCGCACATCTATAACTAGAGGTGGTTACACATAGACACTCACAGCAGGCCGTTCATGTGTTCAGCGGTGGGGGAGACGTAGTCGTCGTCTTCGCTCGTGAGGCCCAGCTCAGTGCCGTAGCACTGGTGCACGATGTGCCACAGCTCTTTGGGGGACAGAGACTGCAGAAAATACAGATATTTAGTCATGCACGTTCTTGCGTGGTTCACTCTGCAGCTCTTTGTCTTGTCAAACTGCAAGTGTAGAAACAGCTGCTGCAGGCAGTGGGATTTGTGTGACAGCCAAAATCTATCGGTGTGTGTGCATTAGTCTGGGATGTCCACTGTGCAACAGAGTGTGGGACTTTTTATTGATTCTCAATGAGCCTTGAATTAAAACAAAAGATGTGTAAACACCTGTACACGCCGCAGTGCTATAAATCTCTAAAAACAGAAGCCTCTGCATCTTCTGCCCAGAGGAGCGTAAATAAAAGCAAACTGTTCAAGTTCAGGATGTCAATACTGCTGAAAGGTCAAAGTGGAATCAAGTGTTGATTCGCTAAAAGGGAGCCAACAGTAGTGAGCATTCTGGGGCGGAAATGACAAAACGGTGATATTCAGCCCAACTTTTATTCCCTCTGCAGGTGCTTTAATGCTGACAGACACTGGCATGTTGGCAACTCAGCCGACAGCATTGAAAACCGTTGTTAATGAAGGATGTCAATGAAACTAAATGGCTCAAATTCTTTACACACTTTTTCTTAAACCGCTGGAAGAAAAAAAAAGTATAAATTTTTTCAAAGTGTAATAAACTTGTTTTTCTTGAAGCCAATTCAAAGCATAAAAGCCCAATATCCTGCTGAATGCTGATTGGTCTGTTAAGGATTTATTACAGGAATTGTTTCCGAACAATAACTAGATTCTTTGAGCGCAGCTACACCACAACAGAAACATGTATGCACAATAAGCAGCTGGCTGTGGTGGAAGCAGCTGCATTCTTGTTGTAAACTGGTTTATGATAATGTGACATCTTTAATATTTTGTTTCAGAGGGCCGTTCATTCTCCATCATCTCATGAAACCAGAGGTCCAGGTCAATCACATTATCGATAAACTAAGTCTGATCTATCTAAACTAAATCCAAACTAAAAGATTATTTTGGTTTTTTCCAGGGAAAGAGTAATCAGCCATTATTTTCTCTACCGTGTGAGTTAATAGTAAGCTGTGTTTCTGCACAGACGCTCAGAGCAGAAAAGTCAGCAGATAACAGTAATTGAAACTGCTCTCTCAGCCCTGTATTTACGACCACGCTTCCTGACACCCTGGTCTATTCTGAGATGATAACTACGGGCTGTGTGACGACATTCAGCAGCACAAACCAGCAGGAGGGTGGGAGAGGAGGCTGTACCTTGTCCAGCAGTGCGTTCTGCCACAGGCGGAAAATCATCATGTAGCTGCGATCTCTTGCGCCAAAAGATGTGAAGAAATGCTGAGAGGGTGATTATCAACAGAACAGAAAGGAGGGGAGGAAGAAAAGGAGGGAGAGAGAACAAAAATGTGAGAGCGGGTTTGACTCGTTACGGCTGGTGAAGATCGAGCAGAGTCAGCTCGTTTCATAACGCTTCTCTAACAGTTTGAAGTGAACCGTATCAACAGCTGACACCATCAACAGTTAAACCGCTGCAGAATGTACTCGTAAATCAAAGCGTCTCTTTTATTATTCGTCTTTGACTCTGACCTTCTCGTTGTCAGTGCTGATCTGGATGGCATTTGGGATGAGCTTGGCAGTCTTCTCCTTGGTCATAGAGGTAACGTCCTTCAGCAGGATGGTGATCTGTACCAACAAGCAGAGAGGAGAAAGCTTTACAGCGTGCGCCGCTCTTATCTTGCAGAGACCATCTTTATTAATCTGCAAACTTCAGTCTTATCAGATAGCAGGTGTGACATTAATTAGTTTGCAGAAGGTGTGCGCCAGTGTACACAGTGTAGCTTACAGTGGTTTCCCAGCGGAAGATGTTACTGTAGAAACACAGCCAATTCTCTGACAGATAAAGGCGTCCCTGAAGCAGAATATCCTTCTGCAGAGCGCAGGAGTAGTCTGAGAAAAGACAGACGGAAATAAATGTTGTCAAAAACAGACATCGCTGCCACAGATGAATGTCAGACAGGTTGTAAACACCACTTGGCTTGAAGCAGTGGGGCTGGTGGGCAGAGAAAAATGACTGAAACTCTTACAGAGAGTCTACGGCATCATTATGGCATCAGCCTGTGGTCCAGCAGGAGCTGATGATGCAGCAAACAACACTCACAAGCCCTTTTCCATTAGTACCTACACGGCTCGACTCGCCACGGGTCGCCACAGTTTTCACGGTTCTCCCATTAGGTACTGGGTCCTGTGACCTTTAGTATCTGCTCGCCCGGGATTCCGAGCAAGCAGGTACTAAATTATGACATCATCAGATTGCATGCCACCGATTGGCTGGTCAGTAGCATCACTCGATGAGTCATGAGAGCGTCTCAGCAACGAGGGAAATGGCTACAAAACCAACGCAGTGGTCCCAGAGCCAGACGAAAAGCCACAGACTGAGCAGCAGGTATACTCTTGCCTTGACGTACACCGTTTTGCGGGACACGCGTTGCTATGACAACAAACACATGTTAGGTAGTACTGGTTTGCAGGGGAAACCCAGTCGATCGAAGTAAGCACTAATGGAAAAAGGGGCTAAAGACTGAAACGTCCAGCACTGACACCTGGGAAACATTTGTACAGCATCAGTGACGTGAAGAACTGCTGTTCATGTCTGTTGTGCTGTTGGTCGTTAGAGAAGACCCAAGTCATACAACACAAAGAAATTCTTTGTAGTGAAGTGAAAGCGAGTTTCACTTCGCAGCCTATGTCTTTTGATCCTTGATGGTTTAATCGCAGCCTTCCTCTTTGTGGTGAACTAATGTCACTTCCTTTCTGCTCAAGCGGACTTTTCAACCAACTGGCATTCAACCTACAAAAAGGGCTTTAACTGACAGTGCTACGTGCTGCTGGCTTTTGCAGGCCTGTATTCGAGAGAGTCTCCGTGTGTTGAATCTACTAAATCTGCATAGTTCTCCTCTCAGAGCCAAAAAGAAACCAGTGTGGAACCACAGATGGCGTTTCTCAAGCACCCGTGTGCTGTTGGCACACAGGAATAACATTTGTGATCTTCGATAGATTCAAAGTCTGCTGTTTATCTGGGTATGTTCAACGCTTACTCCACACCCAGCCGCCTCTTTCAGCTCTTGTTCCCAATCCAATTAAGACACGTTCTGGGCCCCGTCGTAACAAGGAGGCATGCAGCACGCATCCTATTCTGATGCCCAAAACCACCTCAACTCGAGCAGCAGCTCTAAGCTGAGCACCATAAACCTGTTGCAACTGCAAACCATTCCTTGTACTGTACATCTTAGAGTCACACATCCTTAAATCTTCTATCCTCCCTTTCCTATGTGCTAGGAATCATTTTAACCTCTCAGGAAGTGGACTATTCACGGCCGGCGTGGCTGATTATAAAATCATGGTGCGCTGGTGGTACTGCACACTGTCACATGCTTCACTCACCCACTATAAGTCGCTCTGAGTCAGGAAGTTTCTTGAAGATTTTACGAAAATCTTCGTTCCGCTGTTTGTAGGTGGGGCTGAGAACCTGTGAGTGACGACAGAACATGTTATTCTACCTCACAACCATCCTAGCAATAAACATCTTGGGTAACACTTGCATTTGCTTAATCAAGAAGAAAAAAAAAACCCAACACTTAACACATTTTTAAATATCACACCAAACCAATCATTTTACTGTCAACCAGTTTCATCTACTGGAAGTAAAAGCTGAAAAAAGCCGTTAAAGAAGAAGAGGGTGTGTACTTACGTTGTACCAGCTCTGCATTTTCTGCAAAGAAAAAAAGGAAAACATTTGGTACTCAAAGAAAATCAGTTACAGCAGAAACAGAACATTTTGACTCTGTTTTATGCAACGCTGAGGTTGTGCAGCTTTAAAGGGATGTCCAAACTTTCACTACTTCCCCATTTTAAAAAAAGGTAATTGTCACCGAGCAGCTGCAACAAACCGTCTTGGCTGTAACAGGCTGCTTCTCTCAAAGCGATGAGCCTGCAGCGAGTACGAGGTGAACCCAGAGCCTTCGGGCTATGTGTGCCATTAGGTAAATTTACTCAGGGAAAACACGCTAACGTTTTACAGTCTCCTGAAAGAACGAGTCAACACTGGAAGAGCTGACATGGCTGAAGGGAGAGCTGCTAAAAATAAACATTTACTTTCACTTATTGTATGGTGTGAATTCACTGAAGACTCAAGACCATTTTTATTGACATTACGTAACACAAGCATATTTAATCAAACTCAGATTGAGTCTGGCAAACACAGAGTTAATATTTAAGTGACCAGATTGAAGCAGAACTGTTTCCTAACTGGTTACTAAACATCACGTTGGATCAAATTTTACAGAGTCATGAAGACGCCCGTTTGAATCTCTGATGAGCACCACGAGACTTCTGCAGCACTTTGGAATTTCTGCTTTGATTGCTTATGAAATGCGGTCAGATCTTTATCCAAATCAATTTACACAAACACAATCGGACTAACATAACACACAATCAGTTGTACGTTTTATGACCTTACTGAACACACTGACTCACAATGCAGGCTAAGACAGCAATCTCTACAGTTTAGCAACTTGTAGAAGCTCCTTTTTTAGCAACACCTCCATCGCACATTTCCTGTCTCTTCTCAGTGAAGTAATTCTGGAGTTTTGAGTATTAGAAAAAGAAAAATCATTTCCATGCATCGCTGCCCTCCTCCACACTGGACTCACTTCTCCACACACTTCTTGGACTACATAACACTCTCCTCTCACTTCCAATACTTGCACTATTCTGTATTACACCGTTTGAGTCCATCTATGTACCATTGTATTTATTTATTCTCATTATTTTCTACTTTTATTCCATTTCTATTCAAGTACAAAACTGTTGTACTTATTCTTAGTTTATCTTAGTTTCTGTATATTTGAATTCTTGCTTTTACAGGAGGACGATATTTCGTCTGACTGTATACCCGAGTGTATGTTGTTGTGTTGATAATAAAACTTGACTAACTATCAGCTTCTGGGTTACAATCCTGAAGGATAGTCGGCTTCTTCCACCGAAGCACCATGTCACAGAGCAAGTGATAGCCAAGCAGCTTGGAGATCATCAAATTAACATTTTTGATTGAGGTCCAGAAAACGTCTTAAATCTTAATCTGACTGAGAACCTATGATCAGTCAAATTTCCAAATTTCAGGGGCCCATAACGCAAAAGCTTGTGCAAAATCTCACTTTCACAGTACTGAAGGTACGCTACACTGCTAATGCTGCTAGCCTGAAATCAAAGCAGGCCTGCAGCTATGAGACGAGTGACGGTGATGGAGCAGCAGTGCTAGCACCAGCAGGCTGTTCTCATTTCTCTAACTTGTGCCTCCTCGTCTCCTCTGTCCTCCTGCCTCTGACCGTGTCAGTACATCATGTGGAAGCATGCCTCAGCTCCTAAAATGTATCAGGAAGACGGGGGATTAGATGGAGATTAATCCTTTGTTGGATGTGTTTTTACCTGCAGCACAAATGAGGTGTGGCACATAGCTGGATATACATACTGTGATAGCAGGGTGCATGAGCCGATGAAACTTTCTGCCTGTCACTGTTTGTGAGCGTTTAGTTTCTTTAATGTATCAACGTTTTGTACCATGTTGCAAGCTTAATTAAAAGTAGTCGTAAATACAAAACATGCCAGGAGCATGTCATAGGCTCATAAAACACAGCTGTAGCTGGGCTATAACGAAACCTGTGAGCAAGTCTCATTTTGTTAAATGCCTGCTGTCTCTCCCCATCTCTTCCCGGCTGTGGATCAATTCTACATACAGTTATAACTACTGGATGCTTCCTGATGGCACGTGGTGAGGATGAATGGTCCTTTTATGTTCAGGATGCTAGCAGCTCATTGAACAGTCTGTCCCTCATAAAACCTTTGGGGCGCTGCACTCTAGAAGACTTGAATGATTACTTTTTTAATTCTAAAAAAACAGCCAAAGAAAGCTGGTTCTCGTTTCCCCTCACACTGATTTTATTTACGTTAAAATGTTGGACTGGTTTGTTTGTGTGTGTGTGTGTGTGTGTGTGTGTGTATATATATATTTATTATTTTGCTGTTACTTGATGTGAACCTATTGAATAAGCTGTTTGCAGACATTTGTGTGTCTTTAGAAATGCTTTTGTATCCTCTATCTCCTCCAGGTGTGAAATATGCCGTGACAGTGCTGTGGGTCACAACTGCTTATCTTTAGGAAACTTTGTATGGCTTCCTGTTTAAACAAAGGTGTCAGATTCAGTTTCATTATGAGCCCCACTACAAATAACGATAATCAAGTTAAGGGCTAGATGTATAATTTAATAACACATTTAATTTAGTCACAAACGTATGTCTCATTTAGCATTTTCACACAGTTTCACACGCTTGAATATGACAACGTTTATCAAAACATTTTTTTAATCACGTAGTTTATCACTAACACACAGAGCAGCTGTTTGCCATGAAAGTAAAACTCAGAAACACACAGTGCTGTAGCGTCACGTCTCCTTCAGCTCAGCTCTGAAGCCTCCCTGACTACAACTCCTCGTCTTTGCTGCCGTTTGGCTCGTTGAAAACAGAAAAGGTGTCACGGCAGATGGACACCGTGGGCGACCTCCCACGTCTAACACTTTCATTTAAACTGTCTACTTTCAGCATCAACTTTCCTTCTTGTTGCATTCTGTTCTGCAGTTTCTCAGCTGGCAGGTACGTGAAGGCGTGCCTGTCTGTTTAGGTTGGCGTTCGCACAGATACAGTAGGAGGGCTAGAATCTTGCTAAGATTTGATTGAAATTGGTGAATGGACAGGTTGAGGCTGACATACGTGACTTATAAAAGGACAGTCTCACGTCAAATTGCCATGAGCCTAGCTGCATTTATAAGGAGGGGAACTGCTCTGCATATCATCGAGTGTGTTTAATGTAGCTACGATGTACAGGTGATTGTACGATTACTTTAATCTGATTAGATAAAGCTAATTAGAAGAACAGAACCATTGTTTTTAGCAATCAATTCAGAAAATCTGGATGCAAATGCAAAGTGTTTATTGCGTTTTTATTTCTGCAAACTGAACACGGACACAGCCTCCAAGCCTCAAAGCTGCATGTGGCGAGCAGCAAAGAGGCGACTGCTTTATTTGCACAAAAACCTCTGGTTATAGAAGCCTCTGGGAAACCGATGCTACTCCACACTTGCTCTGTGACCTCATTAAACACTTTCCCAATGACTTCATGGGTCATGTCAGTATCTTCACTCTTATTAAACAAAATATGAAGCTCACTTTATAAATGATGGTCATTATTAGAGTAAAAAAGGAAGATTGTTGCATAACAACGTGTCTATGACAGGTTGTTAGTCCATTTTCAAACACCAAGATGGCAGCGGTAAAACATTTGTGAGGTCACAGTTGCTGTGTCAATCAGTCTACCATTCACCTTAGCAGATATTTTCACTTACCTTGGCATTGCGGCTGAAGTGGCGAGAGGCGATTGGGTAGGCAGATGAGAGGGAGGAGGCAGAGGGTATGGAGGGGAGCGCTCCTTCCGAACCAGCACCTCCTCCACCTCCACTGCTGCTCTTCTCACCTCCAGCTTCATTCTCACTGGCCCTGCCTCCCCCGAGGACCCTGCGCCGCAGGGAGGGAGAGCTGCCGGGGGTGCTGCGTGGAGAGTTACTGGCTGTACTGGAGATAAAAAGAGACAGGAAAAAACAAAATGGTCAGCTGAGGGGAGAAGAGAGGAAACCGCTTCACATTTCATCGCTTGACTTGCCCGGCGAGTCTTTTATGTCGTGCTATGAAGAAAAGCTGCAGGCGTTTCTCATTTGATGATAACACACCATCACAAAGTGCCTACTGAGGACCAACGAGGGGCCACGCAAGGTCAGACCTATCAGCTAAAGTCATTTTGACTGGTACAGATAGACCGGGGGGGCATTTAAATCCAGTTAGTAAAGGGTGTTAAGACCATCCAATCAAGAAGTGCAACTTTGAAACCCAAGAGCCACGAATTAAACACCAGCAGGTCAGAACGACAGAGATGACGTGCTTCAGTTTGTCTCTGACTCAGTTCTTTAAGTAAACAAGTGAAAAGACAGACACACATTTAGATGAGAACATAAGAAGGTCAACTGAGAGTGGTGTCGTCAACGGCGACAACAACTTTCCCACGCGATGTCACAAGCTTCTTTCATTTGGTTTTATTTGACGGTAAAAAACTGAATCATAATTTTACTGTATTTTACATCTTATATAACAAATTAACCCAGCACAAGAAGAAAACCAGTACAAAGAAAAGATATAAAAGGTTAAACATCCACTGTCATTAGCTTTGTGAATTAATGCCACAACGCAGTAGTCCAGATTCCTTTTTCACAAATACATCCATGTCCTGTGCGAGTAAAACTGTCACCATCAGTCAATCGCAGATATTCCCGTCTTTCAAAAGACACACACACACACACACACACACACACACACACACACACACACACACACACAGTATTTCAGGTCTTAGGGCTGTCACACTAGTTTTTATTGCTCCATTATCACAGCCAAATGATTTCAGGATAACAATATTACATCATCTCCATGGAGAATCTGAATTTCAATACCTTTACCATCAGTAAGTCTCATCTTTAGCTTTGTTTATATGTTTTTTTTCCCCTCATAAAAAGTAATTAACTATGAGCCCATCACTTATCATCTATATGTTAGAGCGTCTGCTGCAAGGTGTTTGGCTTATTTTAACCTGCTTTTGGTTTTCAGATTAAATCTGCTAAAGCATAAAAGCATTATTGTCGTGGCACGCAGCTATCAGCATGATAGCTTGTTTGAATAATCAGCATTATTTAAACATGTTTTTCTATTTACTTGATGTTTAAGTGCTCCTGCTCAAATATTACTGGTTCTTTTATCTCTTCTTGGCAAATTAATTATACTCAAGATATGACTAAAGCGAGTTGGTAACAGTGTCTTCAATAAATGTTCAAATGTTTACAAATAAAATGATTATTCACTCATTAGCATTTAAAATGTTCAGATGTAGCTTTAAGAATTAATGAGCTCCAAATATAAAATGATATGAGGCACATTTTAATCCCTGGATTGGATTTAAAGGAGGCTCCTTTTGGGCTACAGTTACAAACGTAATACAAAAAACCAAAGCAAGAATAACTGCTGATACACTCACAGCTTTGACCTCACTGTGTCTGCAGTGTGAGGCAGACACACTCAAAACATTCGGTTTGCTTTCAATCAGTAAACTGATATTTTCACGCAGCCCTCGTGACTACAAAGGCCATCGCCTACTGATCAATCACGTCTCTGGAAAGTGGCACCACCATTCCCAGGAGATCCCTCAGGCCTCGGCGCACAGGGAGTACGGAGGTCAGACGTCTTTAGAGAGCTCAGAATAATGTTTGATTGATACGAAGTTCTACTGCACAAAGCGTAAAGAATGACATAAGGAAAACATCTGTGAGAAGATAAAACTGGTCACTTTGACTTTAAAATACCACAAAAAATGAACTAAAGAGAAAACACACAAACAAAAACTTCGCCTCAGTGTGCCATTTGTTAGCAGTTTCCTAATCAAAAATATTGTACCAGGCAAGCTAAAGAGACAGCTGGAAACCAAACATCACATGACATCTGAACCTGAGGCAGAAACAGGTCTCTTAGATCGTTAGATTAATGCTGGATGTTTTAAAAATGTCTGATAAAGGTTTTGAGGCATGTTATGTTAGTGGAGTTTAGTGAAAAACAAAGACATTGTAGGTAACAAAGTCTGAAAACCCTTTGAAGTAGGGCTGGGCGATATGGCCTAAAATCCATATCGCGATATAATTTGAAGCACATGCGGTAACGATATATATTGCGTCTTGATGCATTCTCAATTGTCCAGGAAAGTAAATCTCCAAAAGTTGAATCTGTTCATCTGGACGTAGAGTTTTGTGGGAGAAACGTTTCGTCACTCATCCAAGTGACTTCTTCAGTCTCAGCTGACTGCAGGTTTCCCCAACCCTATAAACAGTACATTTGCATTATGCAGATATATATCGCGATATATTCTTTTCTTCTGTATAACGTATTTTACACACTACAAGGCACACTTAAAATCCTTTAATTTTCTCAAAAATCGAGAGTGTGCCTTATGTATGAATTCTGGTTGTGCTTACTGACATCCAACCGATTTTGGCGTGCAGAACTCTGTTAAAAAATGTTTTAGTACAACTTTGGTGAGGAGTAATCTGGGTCCAAAACTCCGTCCACTTCAGGTCCCAAAGTCAAACGAACACAGAGTTAAAAACTGTCTAAATTCTTTCATCTTTAATTAAATCATCAGCGTTGCTGCTTTACCAGGTGTAACAATTAAGTTTAACATCCATGAAAACAGAATTTATTAAATTTAACGGAGTTACAAGTTAACAGGAAGTTAGCTCGCTAGTTTCCACCTAAACATTTCATACCATGTTCTGAGAGATTTCTGAAACATTCAAACGTACAGCTCTGCTACCACTTCCAACATAAATGAAGACAGAAAACTAAACAGCAGTGGAGTTTGCAGGGTTACTGAAGTTGGGCTAGCTGCTATATAATGATGTGCTACGTGGTTGCTAGCGACACAGCTATGTTAGCATAATATTAGCAC
>VUQQ01061471.1:0-11862 GCA_015108535.1 Steatocranus sp. 'ultraslender' AB-2019 | reverse complement strand
GGTGTGAACGGCGTTTGCGCCTGGAAGAGGGAGGAGACGCACTGGGCAGCGAATCTTTCAGCGGGCCGGGCTGAAAGTCCTCTGGCAGTTCAAACCAAAACGGCTGCTCTGGGTGGACATGCACGGTGGTAACGAGGAAGTCCTGAATGAGTGGGTGTAGCGAGCCGAATAACCAAGGGAGGCCGGAAATCATTCTCTGCAACCGGTGAGCTAACTCCTCTTGGTATTCCTTGAAAGGCAGCGCAAACCACTCTTGACAGAGAAACTCCACCGTGTAGATCATGTCCTCCTGGAGCTCAGCGGAGGGATTGTGAGCTGCTGGGTCCATTGTCTGGTCGTAGTCTTCTGTCATGTTTCGGCTGTGTGCAGGCAGGAGAAGGACCCAAACGCAAAACTCACTACGCAGGAATAAAACTCAAAAAGCTGCTTTATTGTAGAACGGCACAAAAAACTAAACTGGGGCATGGATAAACTGACACACTATGAAACACAGCCATAAGGGAGACTACGACATTGACAAAGAGAAACACAGGGCTTAAATACACAGAGGGATAACGGGGGAATGAGACACAGAAGGAGAGCACCAAAACAAAGTCCAAAACAAAATGTCCACCAAAAGCACAGGAGACAGTCCAAAACTCAGTTCAGCAGGCCGACCGTGCGGACGGCAGTGGCGGCGACATGGAAACAGTTCAGGGGGCCGACCGTGCGGACGGCAGCAGCGTAGAAACAGTTCTGGCGGCCGACCTCAACGGCGATGACGTCCAGCTGGTGGCCCGGAAAGTGACCGGCAATTCCGAGGTGCAGAACGTGGCTTGGACGGCGGCGTGGCAGCTGCAGGACCAGGCGAGGCTGACGCAGAAGCAGAAGCTGGACCAGGCGAAGAAGAAGCTGGACCAGACTAAGCTGAGGCTGAAGCTGGACCAGGCGACGGCGTGGCAGCCACAGGTGGTGGCCGGACGGGCTCCTCGGGCCCTCCAGCTGACGTGGCATGAGGCTGGACGGGCTCCTCGGGCCCTCCAGCTGACGTGGCATGAGGCTGGACGGGCTCCTCGGGCCAGTTTGATCATGGACAAGCTGATTGCACTCTTGGTGCTGCTGGTTGTTTTTAATTGGATTTTTAATTGGAGCTTGGAAACTTTAGATTAGATACAAGTAACATCACATGTTACTATTCCAAGTAGCCCACTAAAGGGGATATTAAAATAGCTTTAGTAAGGTACGCCTTAGCAAGTTGCTCATGTAAAACTCTGACTTTAAGCTCATCATAGCTCGCTAACCCATTGATCTTGCTTCATAGTATGCTCTCAAGTCTCCAAAAACAGGTACAAAACGCAAGAACCCATAACAAGGCAACGTGATAACAATAAAAAACAAATAAAATATACAATAAATTAAAAAAATGGTATGCAAACCCTAGGATAAAATGATTAATTTGTCAATTAAAATAAGCACATAAATATGTTCTTATGTGGGACGATTCCAGAGTCTGGTGGACGAAGAGAAATTGTTGGGATGACCTTAAGCAAAATATGGAATTAAAAATCCTGTAATATTTTTGTGCAGCTGATTCATGAAGGGCTTTAACAATTAAAATGTTTAAAATCAGTTCCTTATTTCACAGCTGGCCAGTGAGTAAAAACAAAAGTGATGTGTTGTCTTATAATATTATAAGACTATAATACTATAGCCTGGCCAATGCAAGATTTTTAAGGCCAATACTGATGTATGGTCATTTACAAATACAATCAGCCATTTTTTTTCTTTCAAACATAAACAGATTTGCCTATCATTTGGTAGGAGTAGTAATCCACGAGTCCTTATTTAGATAACATGACAATGCTTGATTATTGTCACAGCAAGTCATGGATTACTTGTGTACACTCTGTTTACACTCTGCCCAACTCTGCTCGGACAAACTGGTTGTTATGATTGGGATATTCCAAACAAGTGTTGCCAACTAGGAAGTTAAAACAGTGCCCCCTGGCTGACAGACTATGCAACATCCCCCATCTTATATTCATCTACCATTACAAATTCTGATATCGATATGTCAGCCCCCACCAATATATCAGTCAGGTACTAACGAATATGTGCAGGGATTTACAGTTAACCAGCTGAGGGGTGATAATGGTTTGGATAACTATTTGTATTAGCACTTGTAGTTCGTAAAAGCTGTTCTTCACAACATTACCTGTTTGATTGTTAAAAGCTACGAATGAATCCATAAAAACATCAAGATTTAAACTACAGATCTACATATGTGACTAGAGGACCAAATAATTTTTGTTTCGCTCAAAGAAAGTACCAGTTAAAAAACTAACAGTGCTGGAATTATTCTGATTTGCTTTGGAAGAAACAACAATAACACAGAGTAACTGATGCTATAAAGAGAGAACTGTCAGGGTACTTAAAATGCTTAAACTGCTTCTGCACAAAATCAATTTTGCCTCGAGGAGGCTGCAGTGCATTGAGCCTTTTTCATGTTTTATGTTGCCCGCATAAATATTGTAAGAACTACAGTTCACACTTGAAAGGTTTCCAGGTTTGAGCCGGTGTTTGGAGTGATACGTTGAGACAAAGTGTGAAATGTTTGTACTCTTGTTGTATACACCTGTATCCTGTTATCCTACTCTAGTTTTTTTTTTTTTTTTTTTTTTATGATTTCATGTAATTACTTACTAATCAAAAACAATATGTTATTATAGTGTCCCACTAGCTTTACATCTTAGACTCAGTAAAACAGTGTGACAGCTGAGGAATTCAAATGACACGGTCAGCAGCTGCACATTGGCTATTGTAAACTGGTTATTATATTTGTTAATTCATGCATTTCAGTTTTTAAGACATAAATGTGATGCAATTGCATGTTGTTGTCTTTCTCTAACATGTTTTTGAGTTTTCTTCATAAAGACACTCGAACAAGATCTCTTTATCCCAGTTGTGTTAAAAATACTTTCAAAAATTGTGAGCCAGGAAACATTGCATTTACACAGAAAATGTACCATATTTTTTTTTACACTGAATGCATCACAAGTTTTTGTGTCTAAGGTATTTTGTGTCATGAATAATGAGGCCAGCCAGATTCATTGTTTTCACACTATTAGTATGTTAAAGTTTAGCTGATGGCCTCATCATTATGTGTTATGTACCGGTACGTTTGATGTCTGCTTTATCAGATGTTCTAGCGAAACTTCCTGGTGGTAAAAATTTATGATAAAGGCCGCCTGAATGCAGCACATAACAGGAAGAGTAAACCCTTGCTGATTTTAACTGATCAAAGCGGCTCTTGTAGAGTAATCAGTAAAGTCATCTGGTGCAGTCTGTGGTTGGAATGAAACCTGCAGACTCTCTGACTCCGAAACAAGTGGTTGCCCAACCTGCTCTGAAGTGTAGTCTACTCTTGCTGATAAGTGCTACTCATTCCCTGAAGAAGTTCTTTAGTGTCCTTTGTAGATACATTCTGAGTCTGTGTCATGGTTTCTGCCTGGCAAGACACAGTCTGACAAAATAAGGCTCCTCAAATCCATTAAGGTAAACATTTGAGCATTTTTGAATCTTTATATATACCAGGGATTAAAAATCAGGGTAACGCTGACATCACAGGTTATCATACTGGCTGTAGATCTGATGTGAACAACAACAAAAAAAGGCTTTTCAGCTTAATGTGCAGAGTGATGCTGATGTATGTAGCAGTTAATCAGTGGTATTGCACTGCGGTTTTATTTTAGGTTGACTATTTAAATGTATTGTTATGTCGTATTATGCATGAATTTCCATGTATGTCACCACTTGAAAGAGAGAGAGAGAGAGAGAGGTGGAGAGGAAAAAATCGGTGTACCACATGTACCGAAGCTTAACACCGGCAGTTTGTGAAGTGAACGGGCGAGGCGCTGTGCATCATCTCCTGTAGCCTCAGCTCCATACAGACAGTGAGAGACAGCCATGGAGAGGCGGAGAGCGGACTGCTTTCTTTGTTATTTTTAAACTCTTGCAATTCGCAACAATGACACTGTCGGCTGGGACTCGTGTCGGTCCGATAGCCCGATGCACTCGCAAGCAGAAAGATTTTCACCGGTTAAGTATATGTCACTTTTTTTTTAATGACTCCCTCCTTGCTCAGAGATTGGGATTGCGGTAATCGGGGGGGAAATATACCATCGCTTTGCTTTGCTGATTGTAAATGTGTTCGGAAATGGTTGCTGGGATTCCCTCTGTGTCCTCTGACGGTAGGGGAAATGTTTACGGGTGCTTATGCTGTGTGTTTAGTTTAGCAGCTGTTAGCGGGTACACCACAGATATTATTAGTGTGACAAAGTTGTGCACTTGTCGGTCGGCTGCTGATAGGCCTGGCTCGCTCTCCCCCTCTATGCGTGTGTGTGTGTGTGTGTGTGGAGTTTGTTTCTGGCTCCCCTCCCCCACTCGCTGTCGTTCTGCTCATTCTGGAGAGGCCAAGACATGGATGTGATGAGAGGCTCACTTCAAAGGAACAACCCAACTGACACGGTTTCAGAAAAAAAAAGGGTCATTTTTTTCCCCTTTTTTAATTCGACTCTGACTGGAGGAAATTGTATGGAATCCCTTCTAAATATACCTCCGCCGGAGCTTCACACCTGAGAGCACAGAAGCGTTCATTTATATACTAATACGCGGATGCGTCGTCTTTACAGGTAGCAGCAGTTTGCCCGGGTGATTTATTACTACCAGCATCGTTAATAGGCGTGAAACGCTGGTTTTTTTGGAGGGGAGGGCTAATTTTCATTCCAGCACATCTGGCCTGATGCACAGTGCACGTGCTGCTCACACTCCAGGGCTCTGCAGCGAGCAGAGCCGCTGCTGCCAGTTTTGTCTTCATACAGCCTTTGTTCAATCAGGAAAAAAAGAGATTTGTATCAGTACTGAACCAGACAAGAGAGTGGGTGTGCCCTAAAGGGAAGGGTGATCTTGCTAGAGTAAACCCACCTGTCATTTGTTCTGAAATCATAATTTGGCAACATTTATATTTAATCCTGTTAGTCAACAAGTAGGCTGCACTGGGATTTCAATTGGGAAGTGATTTAGGCTGAAGTCAAGACTATTTGCGTTCAGCTTCTCTACCTGTGATTTGGATCTGCTTGCAGCTGTCAAGAAGTAGTGGCTGTTGCTGTGGATATGTGAATTTAAAGGGTCAGCTGTGGCTTCATTAGACCTTAAATTGAATCCTGACACAGTATCTGGGAAGCTTAGCTATAAGCTAAGCAGTCCGTACTGCGTAGAGGTGGAGATCCGGGCTCTACGGTGTCGTTCCTCAGCAAAAAAGCAGCACACTTGGTTATTACACAAAGACTAAGATGTGTCCTTGATCCCTAAAATCATTTGATACACAACCCCAGGTCCTTCCCTAAGACCAGGGGGTATCATATAAAACGAGAATATGGCATAAGGATGTAGAATGTGTCATTTGCAGTACTGCTATGTCAGCTAGTGGGAAATAGACTTGGGCTGCTTCATTATCAATTTAATTTTGTAAACCCCAAGTGAATTTTCACCCTTCCAATACTAATTTGAATGAAACTGGAATAGAAGTGTGAACTAATGATATGCATTTGCTACACTGTATTCATACTGCTGTCTAGTAAAAAATACGCTTCTAGACTTTCGGCGCATATTAAAGGCCTAATAGCTGTAGATTTAGATTTCTGCTCAGGTTTGCAGATTGTATGTCGAATATCTGATCCTAGCGCATGAATGCTTTTCTTTCACTTTATGCTTTTATGATTATAAAGCACCGCTGTACGGATCTTTCCTGTGGCTGTGTTATTGGACATGACTCAAATGTGAGATCAATGTGCTTTAGGGCTTTAGGGTTTTAGTTTTCAAAAGCTGACACAGAAATAAGTGATATTTATTTACCTGCTTTAAAAAATCCGGCAAAACAAAAAAAAAAGCCCCAAAACCACATTGGTATTCTATTGATTGTGAATTTGTCAGTGTGGAATAAATTGCATTGTAAAAACCTCAGAGCAATGTTACATTGTTAGTGCCCTGTCACTGAGTAGCAAAAGACTGCCTTTCTATGACGTGTTGAAGCTGCATCTCATTATAAATTTTCCTCCTTGCAGGAGTTCTTTTGCAGTGGCATAAGTAGAACTGTGGATCGAATAGTTGTGCAGTGTGGGCTCTACGGGGACGTGGTATATGGATGCTGGGACTATGAGCATAAGCGACAAACGGGGCTACTTAGCAGACCTAGGAGGCAGCTTCTCTGAGGATGCTCCCAGACCTCCTGTCCCCGGTGAAGAAGGAGAGCTCATATGCAGTGATGGTCGCCAGCACAGCAACCTCGGCTTCTCCTCGAAGAATGAGAGCCTCAAATGTGAGCCGTCTGTGGCTACACCCAGGCGATCTGACTTGGACCTGGGTTACGAGCCGGAAGGCAGTGCTTCGCCAACACCACCCTACTTAAAGTGGGCGGAATCTCTTCATTCTCTCCTGGATGACCAGGATGGCATCCTGCTGTTTAGGACGTTCCTCAAGCAAGAGGAATGTGCAGATATGTTGGACTTCTGGTTTGCCTGCAGTGGTTTTCGGAAACTTGAAGCCAGTGAGGTTACTGAGGAGAAGAAGGTGAAACTGGCAAAGCTGATATATAAAAAATACATCCTGGACAACAATGGGATTGTCTCTAGACAGATCAAACCAGCTACAAAGTCCTTCATCAGAGACTGTGTGATGAAGCTTCACATTGATCCTGCCATGTTTGATCAAGCTCAGACTGAAATACAGACTATGATGGAGGAAAATACCTATCCATTATTCCTTAAATCTGACCTATATTTGGAATACACACGGACAGGGGGTGAAAGCCCAAAGTTGTACAGTGACCAGAGCTCGGTTTCTGGCAATGGAAAGGGGCTATCGAGCTATTTACCACCTTTAAAGGAGTATGAGGAATGGAGATGCGACCAAGGACCAGAGGAGCTGCCTGAGTGTGACCCCACGCCAAGCAGCCGTCTTACTCAGAAGCTGCTGATGGAGACGGCACAGCAACGAGTTGCCAACAGCACAAGATTCCAGGACGGTCACGAGTACAGGTAAATCCTCCGAGCAATCGAAAAAGCTTCACTTCAGTTTTAGCTGCGCAGCATTTCTCTGAAAACTGCTGAATTAGAAAAATAAAAAAGCCCTGAAACTGCACACCAGCACTTGGGCTGATGTGACTGTGAGTGTAGCTCAGGAGATGGCAAAGACTGTGTGTGAAGAGAGTTTTAAGTATTTGCACTTATGGTGGTGAACAAATCTCAGAAGATAATAAGGCTGCATTACTGACTGTTTGGAGGTTGCAGCAGAAATCTCTGTGGTTCTTGTGAGGGCGCTCTAATAATCATGTGTTTTGTTTAGGCACTGGAACAGACTTTGTATTGAAAGAGTTAAACAATGATTTTGTTTTAGGAGGAGTTCTTCCGAAATCATTGACCCTGGAGTTTGTCATCTTTGCCTTCCCTTTCCTCTGTATATGAGGACTCCATAATAAAATATTGCAAAAATCATGTTTGACTGTTTAGTCTAGAGCTCCCAAACGTTTTTTTTACTGTTAGCCAGGGCTGTTAATAGATCCTTAAAGTAGGGATCCTTTTTGAATTTTAATTCACAAAAATATTAAAATCTTCACAACAATATGACATGTTGGAATGCACAATCCTATATGATCTTTTTTTCAGTTTACACATCTGCTGCAAGCTTTCAGTACATTAAGTGGTCAATAGTGCAGCTTAAAGTCAAAGAAAATATGCTAATAAAAAGTGGAATGTGTTATGTAGAATTGGGACAAAGTTCATTTTTTGTATTCTGAAGCACATCAGCTGCATACCCATGTCCAGGTCTACAAAGTCTTGGCTTTTTAGCGCCAGTCAAGGGTTGAGTCGAGGTCTACTGTTTTGTGTTTGAGCTGAAACTACCAATGCCTGTCATGCT
This sequence comes from Steatocranus sp. 'ultraslender' AB-2019, assembly GCA_015108535.1. Taxonomy (NCBI): domain Eukaryota; kingdom Metazoa; phylum Chordata; class Actinopteri; order Cichliformes; family Cichlidae; genus Steatocranus; species Steatocranus sp. 'ultraslender' AB-2019. The sequence goes on along the minus strand of VUQQ01061471.1, from coordinate 3,909 downwards.
CCTGCACATGCTCTTGTTGTTCACAGTATTTATTCCAGTGCTGATATTTCTGATTGCATTGTTAACAGCTGAACAGACCTGGTGGTTTATTAAATTACCTATAGCTATGTGCTGTTATATTTGGTAATGTCTGCATGAGTGAACTGGAAATGCCACGGAAGACCAAGTCTGATTAATCAAACAAGACAAATCTTCACTGATGCAATACTTGGATTTCTTTCTAATTCTTTTTTTTTGTATAGGCTGGCCTAAAGTTGTTGGTAATCTTTTCCTTGATTTTTAAATATGCATAATAGTGATAATAATTAATAGCTCTGAGCTGTATCAAGGGAAAGAAAACTTTGGTTTAGGGTTTGTTATATTACAGAATGTACTGGATATATGTGGGTAGATCTCAGTGATATTTTATGCATGGAACCTTTCCAACATACAGCAGTCGAGAGACTATTTTATTGGCTTTGGTAGGTTCTGAGTATTTAGACCAGGATCTAGATGATTCTAAGGCAAAGGAAATTATAATCCTGTTAAATAAAAAAAAAAAAAGCAGCTTAGAAACAGAAACTTTGTTACAAGGGCTGATAGGAAGTCAACTTCTAAAACTTAGTGTGAACTAAGGTTACGGCTTCAGCAGAGGGTTAAGGACTCTTGCAGTAAAAATGGCCAACAGAAGCATGTTTGGTGTGCGTCACTGTTGAAATCTCACAAGGAGCACTTGTAGCATTGTTCGGTTATTGCTACAACGTAAATAGCTACATTGTAAGACTTTAACGCAATTGCCTAATTTGCTGTTATGTATAATTTTCAATTTGCATCACTGTCAGACTACAAAAATGTTGCCATGTTTGACCTCTGTTCCTGCAATAGCAGCGGTATGATGGTGGGGACAGGAATTTACATCAGCTGACGAACATGGAATACCTTACAGATAGAAAGTTCTCTGTTGCAGCAATATTGAACACAGCCCTGGACTATGTATCTGTGACTGAAAAAATCCTGATAATCATTTGGTCAGTTAAATAGCGTGAGCATGACTACTACCCTTTCTTTCCAAATTCGTTCACTGTGGGCACCTAGGCTCTTACTAGCTGATATCTGCAGATTGCAGAATGCAAAAGACTCTGTTGGAGGATATGAATGTTTGAAATCTTATCCAAAATATAGAAAGGAACAAAAAAACGCTTCTGCCGCAGGCATTTCGGGCATGTGCTGGTGAAAATCTACACGGCAACTGATAAAGAGGTTTTAAGTTGTGATTGAAACACACTTGTGAGCTTATTTCCACATCATTATTTCAGCAATCAAGCATTTGGCCAGAATTCCAAAAAAGCATTTCATTTTTAAAGCATCACCCATTGGGTTTTTGTGAAACTAAATTTTACAGCAGTTTTGTCAGATCTCTTCAGAGACAGGCAACAAGAGACATTAAATAGTCTTTCAGAACAGCTTTAAGAAATGAGATGACTTGAAAGAGAATAGCCTTTATGTGCATTAATGTTTTGGGAGATTTTTGCAATGTGAACAAGTCAGATTTGTTCTCATTAAAGTTAAAGTTATACTTCAAAGGCACGACTTCACTATATTTGTTATTTTAATGAAAGTTGTTGTTGCCTCTGAGTAATATTAAAAGCCACCCCACAACAATCTCCTGGCTTAAGTAAAGTTAAGTTGCATGTGGAATAATAATATTAGTCACAATTTTTATATTGTGTAAGTTAGATAGAGATACTGAAATACTGTATTGCATTTTTCAAGTTAAAATCTTGAACTGCCAGTGCCACCCATGCTTTCTTCCTGGCTGGCAAAGAATGCTGAAATGCACATGTTTCGAGAGCTATGCCTGAATGTATCGAAGAGACGAGTGTTCAGTGTTCGGTGATAGAGATGGTTTGATACGACTAATGGCCCTACGCTCATTACCGCGGGTGTCGTGCGCTGATTTTGACGTAGCTTCATGTGTTGCATGCCAAAATCATTGTGGTGCTTCAGCCAGTCAGGTCGTGTACCTCGCCATTTTTGTAACCGGGCGCCGAAGCTGGGTTGAAGACACGAGTGTACATTCGTGTCGGGCTTTACGGCCACGTTAATGATATTCCAGCACAGAAGCTCAGAGACTTACAGATATACAGCGGAAGATTTTGCAACTTTTTGAAAACTTGAGAATTTGTGGCGAAAACTTTGCAAAAAAAAAAAAAGAAGTCAAATCTTTGCTTCGGGTTTTGGCTTATTTTCCTTGTATATCAATACTTATGTGGCAGTATTATCTGAGTTGCGACACCTATCATTCAGGAGAATACTGCAATTTGAGATGATGTTGCATTGGTGAGAAAAGTGACAATTGGGCCGGAAATACTGGGGCCTTAAAGAAAGCATCTATGTACCCAGTGAATGACCATCATTGAACAGAGGTGGTAGGTTAAGAAACCAGTAAACAGATAACACCTTTTCTTCTTTCAGTTGTATCAAAAATGTTACCACATACTCCACAATTACCAGTTTAAAGGTTTTGATAGAATGTAATTTTTATACTTGTACTAGCCCTTTGCTAACCTGGTGTTCTAATTATTCATAATTATAAGCTAAATGTTAATGAAGTTGAGTGTAGTGATTCTGTTTTGAACTCTGGCCCCTCTGTACTCTTAACAAGGAAAAAAGGACTTCAGGAAATTGCAATTTGAAAAGAAAGTATTGATGTCTTGCATGTATAATTCATTTATAGCAAGGCTTTCTAAAAATGTAAAAGGTTTTAAAAGAAGTTTCCCTAAATTTCATTAAATCTATGAGGAAAAATTGCATCTGGATGTGTCTGACACCGACATTTGACTGTCCAATACTCTGGTATGGAATTTGAAGAGTATGGCATGATGGTGCAGGAGTCAGCACTGTTGCCTCAGAGCAATAAGATCCTCGGTCAGGCCATCTGGAGTTTACTTACAAGTTCCTGTGTTCTCCCAAAGTACTCCAGCTTCCCCCGACTATCCAAAAGCATGCACCTAAGGTGATCCTATAATTGTCCGTAGGTGTGAATTAGGGCTGGGCGATATGACCCAAAATTCATATCTCGATATTTTTTAGCTGGATGGCGATATACGATATATATCTCGATGTTTTTTTTAAAGCCATAAGGTAAGAACAAAAAGAGAGTTCTTAGTCAAAGCTGTGTCCCAGATGTCACACAGGCACTTTTATTAACATACAGCGTAGATGTACATGAAGAAATTACTCAAAAATAAATTATCAGCATTTATTAAATAATAATGCTCCATAAATAAAAGAAAACAATGTTGTTTTTGTGCATAACAAAAAGCTCACAATTGTGCAGTCAAAATGTAAACTAACAGACGCTGAGCATAATAACAAAGACAGACAGATTTCACAGCTGCTCTATTCCCAAGTTCTACTGCGTGACTGACAGCCTTGAGTTTGAAATCCTCTTTGTAACCATGTCTCTTAACAGGTGCCATTTATGGTCCTTATACACACACAATACGGTAATATTACGTTGAAGCACAGTACGTATCACTCCGCGAGGCTCCAGACTACGGTAGCCGTAATGCTCCGACAATCCATCAAGCGGTGCGGCTCCGTAGCTTACTGAAGTCGTACTAAAAAATTTTTTGACAGATTGCTGAGCGCCGTGTACCACATAAAATCGGTTCGCGGTCAGTAAGCACAACCAGAATTCATAGATTTTTGAGAAAATGAAAGGATTTTAGGTCGTTAGCCCGGTTAGCTCTTTAGCGCGGTTAATGCCGGGCTCACACTGTGCGATTTATTTATTTATTTATTTTTTTCCTTCAGTCGCGCGATTCAGCTCCTGCTCAAACTGTACGATTGACTCGCAGGGGTTAGAAGTTCATAGGTCATGATGCAGGGTCTCACACTATACCGCCGATGCTCTGATGCGACCTG
>VUQQ01061462.1:0-10034 GCA_015108535.1 Steatocranus sp. 'ultraslender' AB-2019 | reverse complement strand
GTAATAAAATGCTAGATGTCACCTGCGTAGAGGTTATTCGCGTTCTGGGTGGTGTAATGTGGCATTATCTGCCCTTATCTCACGTGGGACAGGATCCCGTGATCCTCCGTTATCCACGTCTCCGATGAGGCGTTCTGCGTACTGTCGTGCTTCTTCCGGATCAGTAAAAAACTTCTCGACACAGTCGTGAGACACTCGTAGTTTGGCTGGGTAAAGAAGTCCGTATTTGACCCCCGGTTTGTCGCGTAGCATCCTCCTCACAGTGGTGAATGTAGCTCCGCGCTTTGCCACTTCAGGTAGCAGGTCCCGGAAAATCTGAATCCGCCGGCCACAAAATGTTATATCCCAGGTGCCCATGACTTTCTTCATGATGTCCTCATAAGTGTGGCAGTAGTGAACTCTTACAATAAGATGTCGGGGTGGTTCGTTATCTCCGGGCTTCTTTCTCAAAGCTCTGTGGGCTCTGTCAATCACAGGTGTCTCGTCCAGACCAAGCGCTTCTTTTAACAGCCTCACTGCAAACTCCCTGGCATTCTGCCCGTCCTCTTTGCCTTCTTTCACCCCTACCACTTTTAGGTTCTGACGCTTCGAACGTCCCTCGAGGTCGAGGCATTTTTCAGAAAGCGATGTCACTTGCCCACGAAGCGTCTCAACTTTGTTCTCCAACTCCCGTATTGCATCGGATGAGCCGCTAGCCATATCAGCTAGCTCTTGCAGCGTATGGCCATGTGGCTCTATCTCGTTCCTTAGCGTTGTTATGGCTTTGTCATTCTCGGCTTTCAAGCTGGCTATTTCCCCTCTTAATACTGCTGTGACTTCTGAGATCTTATTTACAATTTTGTCACAAATTTCAGCCTTGACACCTGCCAGTTCGGAGCGGAGTGCCGCAATAGCCCCCAACACTGTATTGTCTGTGCTCGTAACGGTTCCGCTGGCATCTTTACTGTGGCCAGAGGCTTCACTCGGGCCTTCCCCGTCCGGCGTGTCCAACTTTGGCTAAACTTTTTTGGGCATTTTCAACTGGCCTGTAGACACCCAGCCACTTTATCAGACAGTAGTTTAAGTTACCTTCGGTTACTGTGTATAATTACGGTCTATTTGGAGTTTTAAGATCGAAATTAAGCGGAGCTACTGCCGTGTCTACCTCACTCACTCATCGCCAAACCGGAAGTCCCTCCCGGGGCAGAAAAGCTGATTAAAATCTCTCACATTACAAAACTCGCTATTGCTCTCGCTCTCTTTCACCGCTGTCACTCCCAAAACTTTCCCCTCTTCCTAAGCAGCCAAATGCCATGTGTTGCCATATCATATTTTGATTGGTTGACAGTGGTGCATTTTTCTACCAATAGGAAAGGGGGTGTTGTCCCCCCATGTCTGTGACACTATATATTGTAACCCTGCAATAATAATGAGTATATCCCAATAATCAAATGACCCCCTTGAGCAAGCACTTGGGTAGTTACCTATACAAGTACCTGAGTCAAACCTATCTCTTTGTGATACTCTGCAGTTGAGTAAAAAGGATGTTTTTTATGATGAAAAGTAAATTGGCCCCAGGACCGGGACGGGGAACTCCAAGAAGCTGTTTCTTTATCTCATGTACCTCCACCAAGGACGTCATGTTTTTGGTAGTGTCTGCATGCGTCTGTGTAATCAGTCTGTTTGTAAACACGCTAGCTCAAAAAGTTTTGAATGAATTCTGATAAAACTTGGTAAGGCTTTCTAAGTAGCTGCTATTTTGCCCCTCTGGTGTTTCTGGGCCCCACTTATCTATTGCCCATTCATCTTAGCCGCTATAACATCTGACAGGAGCTTCCATGTTGTGCTGAAACCAGTCCCTTCTGGGGGGGATCCTTGGGGATCAGGACTGTCCTGCCTTCATTTAGCCATTCTCGGTGTGTCTCATCTATTAGAAGCTTTGTTGGGGCTGTTCCTTGAGAATACACCTTGGATGGTTCACTGGAGAACATCTGGTTTATCTCCCTGGCTTCTATCTCTGTGGTATACCTCTTCGATGGCAAGCCAAGGCTGTGAGTCTTTGCTTGGCTGTTTCCAAGGCCTCGGGAATGGACAGCTTGCTGTACTTGTTTTCACACCTTTGTGCAGCTCCAATAGTTGACTGATTTCCATCTGTGCTGCCTTGATCATGGCCTCTAATCTCTTTCTCCGTGGAGGGTACTGCTCCTTGTGGCTGTTCATCTTAGAGCCAATCGTCTCAGTTATCATGGTGCCATGGTGTCTGGTTTGTTTCAGTGATCCTCACATCAAGGATTGTCCATAATCCTTCGTTCACATCTTCTGGTAGACCTCCAGAGTGTATGTCACATAGTCTTGGTATTTGGCTATGGATGGTCCAGGTTTCCAGCTTAGTTATGATCCTCTTTTTTTAGGTCCGCTTCTCTTGCACTCAATGTCTCCAATGCACTAGTTGTTCTTAGTGCTTGGTACCTAATCTCAGAGGGTGGGGATGATGATATCTTCCCACTCACTTGATGTATTGGCTCCTACTTGCAGCAAGAATTGTGTTGGACCTCATCTCTAGTTGTGATGGCAATTGCTTATTCCAGATGTTGGAACCCTGACCTACAGGCAAAAACATGGCTGTGCCATGGGCTCCCCGGTGTCACCTATTGTAGCCAACCTTTACATGGAGGAAGTAGAAAGAAAGACTCTTGGCTCTTTTAAAGGGAGAGTACCTTTAGGAGTATCTGCTCAACTCCTGAAAAATAACCCCACGTCATAATCCCCCATTCCACCAAACTTTACACTTGGCAACCCCCAAACCTAGACAAGATCTTCATGGAATGGGTTTCCATGACCAAGCAGCTGCATCCGAGGCTTTGCACTTGGTGATGTAAGGCTTGGATGCAGCTGCTCGACTATGGAAACCCATTCTGCGAAGCTCTTGACTTTTACATGGCCTACCACTTCCTGGCTGTGTTTCTGTCCTTCCCAGTGGCTTCCTGTTTGCTATGAACCAACAATAGTTGACCGTGGAATATTTAGTAGTAAGGAAACATCACGACTGGACTTGTTGCACAGGTGGCATCCTATCATAGTACTACGCTGGAATTCACTGAGCTCCTGAGAACAACCCATTCTTTCACAAATGTTTTTAGAAGCAGGGGAGACTTCAAGTTACAGATGGACAAACTGGCGATCACTAACCAACCGCATTTAGTGGTGAACAAAAAGTCTTGTTTAGTGATCGATGTAGCTAGCCCAAGTGATAGCTACATCAGGAACGTATTCACTCATTCATATATGTATATATCGCTTCACTCTTCACAGGCTCGGAGGAACCGAGAGATTGCCATCTTGCAGAGGAAGATTGATGAGGTGCCAAGCCGAGCTGAGCTGACACAGTATCAGAAGAGATTCATTGAACTCTACAGTCAAGGTATTTTCCTCCTCTTCATCTGCTTTGACCAGTGTTGTTGCTGCGTGCAGGTCATAAATGAATCCCATAAAAATCAGGAGTTATAAATAAATGCTTGTTCTTTTTGTGCCTTTCAGTTTCTGCTACTCACAAAGAGACTAAGCAATTCTTCACTCTGTATAATACCTTGGATGATAAGAAAGTCTATCTTGAGAAGGAGGTAAGTAACCACAGCAGATTAAACTGATTAAACACATTGGTAAGTGTCACGAATAGACTTGTACTTAATGCTATTCATAACAAAATTTTCATTTCTGTAGGTGAACCTCTTGAATTCTATTCATGACAACTTCCAACAGTAAGTATAATTCTGCTCATTTGTCACGTCTAACACTGATGTTGTTCCAGTGAATATTTTTCTATCAGTACGTTTCTTAGCTCATTGCAGTGAAATAGTGCTAACGTCCTCTACTCTTGTTCAGAGCCATGTCGTCTTCAGCTGCCAAAGAGCAGTTCCTCAAACAGATGGAGCAGATAGTCGAGGGAATCAAACAGAATCGCATCAAGGTACAAGTCTTTCTGTAAAAGGGGAATTCTGCTGCGCTTCTCTTTATAAATGTGCGTTATAGGGATGGAACCAAATTACAGATTTAGTGGTCAGTATCAGTAACACACATTTGTTCAGATTTATAGAATTAGAAAAATGTCAGCCTGTTTTTGATAATGCCGACTACAGATAAGATAATGAGCTCAGGGTATATGGCAATACTGCTATAGACCTGCATCGCATGTCACAGCCTAATGATGCAAAGTTTGTCCTGTTTCGAGACAGACTCCTGCAGTACTTGTATGGCATGTGTTTCTCTGCTTTTTCAGATGGAGAAAAAGAAGCAGGAGAACAAGATGAGGCGAGATCAGCTGAATGATGAGTACCTAGAGCTCCTTGACAAGCAGAGGCTGTATTTTAAAACTGTCAAGGACTTTAAAGAGGTAAGAAAAGCATGTGCTTAAGTGCTGCTGGCTGTTTCTGAGGGGGCATTTAAAGTTAGAGCATACCATTATAATGAATGATGAATGCTATTCAGTTATTCAGTAAGCTATAGTGAGCTGTTATTCTTACGGATAAAGATGGGTTTCACAAAAGATTATAACACCTAATCGTGTTGGAAGATACAAACTGTAGCCTTCAGAATGGTTGTGAAGCAAAAAAATCAAAAGTATCACAACCAACAACCGCCGTGTTAGTCAGCGTTAGTAATAAATGGATGTGCCTACAATAGTGAACAGTTAGTGTTTGTTGACAAATGTTTCATAGTTTGGTGTTTTATTGAAAAATGACCTCAGAATGATGTGATGTGAGAAACCGCAGTCATGCCACAGAACTTATGCCCGAGTTTCTCGCAATCTCAGTTTGGAAAGCTACATTCAACAGAAAGTTATTCACTCAGTCATCTCCTCTCAAATTAACCTACTCATTATTTTAATCGCTTGTCCTGATTTAAGGCATAAAAGCATTTAAAATAAGTCCCTGAAAATCCTCTCTTCCCTGACCACCTCTAGATCTTTAAGCTTACAGGGTTGAAATACAAAACACTAGGAAAAATTCTTAGTAGATTTCTATCTGAATGTACTGTAACTAAACCACATTTAAATATAAGAAAGAAATTAGAATTACTATAATTTTCTTCAATGCCATGTGCTAACACAATGCAGAGAAGCTACCTAAACTTTACTACAAAACGGGTCAATTCAATTAAATTTTTATATAATATATTGTCACATCTGAACAAGTCGCCTCAAAGCGCTTTGTATTGTAAGGTAAAGACAACATTACCGTTACTAATTGAAGAAAACAGGTTCAGAGTTATAGCTCTAAGTGCTAATGACTTTGTGAATTTCCATTCATCCATCTTCTTCTGCTTATCCGGGGCCTGGTCGTGGGCACAGCAGCCTAAGCAGAGAAGCCCAGACCTCCCTCTCCCCAGCCACCTCCTCCAGCTCGGCCAGCCGAGAGAGATAATCTCTCCAACATCTAAAATCCTTACCCTGTCTCTAAGGGAGAGGCCAGCCAACTTTCAGAGGAAGCTCATTTACACCACTTGTATCCATGATCTTGTTCTTTCAGTCACTACCCAAAGCTCATGAACACAGGGTGAGGGTGGGGACGGAGATTGACCGGTAAATCGAAAGTTTGGCTTTTTCGCTCAGTTTTCTCTTCACCGTGACGGACAGGTTACCGCTTACTGCCTGCAGTGACCTGTCTGTTGATCTCCCACTCCCCCCTCCCCTCACTTGTGAACAAGACCCCCTAGATACTTCCCATTCCCATCCCTGATCCGGAATGGGCACTCCACCCTTTTCAGTGAGGACCTGAGGTTCATCTTGTTCTTTCCATTCAGCTGAGTCCTCTGGACTTGCTTTACTGTGTGCAGGTATTTGGTGGTTGGAGCCTCTTTGTGGTTCCCATTTGCCCGTGGGATTACCAAGTACTTGTAGCTGACCTCAGTGTCTGCAATCCCCTCAGTTCTGACTACTAAGTAGTAGTTACCATCCAACCACACTTCTCCAGCCCGAAAGACATTCCAATGCCGTTGGTGTAGATCAGTAAATCGATGTCATGTTCACTTCTAGCATACAGATGGTGTCATCCATGTAGAGCAGGTGGTTGGTATTGGTCCAGGGGTTCAGGCCTATGCAGAACAGCAGTGGGAACAGAGCATTTCCTTGGTAAATCCTGCTCTTGTTAGTGACTCATCCTATTGGCTTGAAGCTGGCCTGTAGTGATGTTCGCCACATCCCTATGGAGTTCCTAACGGAGGCTCTTAGGGTCCTGTTGATCTTTTGTAGTTCTAGGCATTCATGGATCCATGTGTGCGGCATAGTTCATCGGCTTAGCCCACAGGTAGGTCTGGTCTTGCACTGGTGAGTGACTGTTCTGTCCACCAGTAGTTGGTGTTTCGCCCCTCTGGTGGTGCTTCTGCTAATTCCCTTCTGTGGCTCCACTCATGTATTGAGCCATAAGCCTGTTCAAATTAGCTACTATGATGCCTGACGGGAGCCTCAATGTGGTAGTGAGAAAACATATTTGGTAGTTGGATGGGACCAGTCTCCTCTGGGGATCCATGGGACTCGGGAATGTCCGGCCTTCAGTTAGCTGTTCTTTGTGTGTCTCATCCATTAGCAGCTGGTTCATTTGTGGTGCCAGACAGTAGGCATGAATCATGACAGGGTATACCTCAGATGGTTTAGTAGAGTAGAGTACAGCTGGTTTATTCTCCTGCCTTCTGTCTCTCTGGTAACAAGCTGTACCTCTTCAACTCAGGCTGTGAGTCTGTGCTTGGCAGTCCTGCCATGGAGTAGATCAGCTGATTAGTCAGCTGTTTGGTGGGCTTCTGCACTTAAACCAGCGCCATCCTCAGCCTTCTCTTTAGTTTAAACCAGGAAAGACTGAAAAAAGCAGTCAGATAATTCAAGAGAACAGAAAAAATATTCACTGCAAATTATGCAAATCAATCACAAGACAATGTGAAACAAATGTGCATACCACCATTTAGAAAACTGTGTGTCATAATATATTAAAACTAACCAAATAAATTACATGAATTGTGTGCTATATAGTTTGCAGTCAATAAAGCAACACTTTTGTTTCAGCAAACACAGTTAAATATGAAAAAAGTGGGAGTGTAAATCTTACCTATGTTTGAAGAGATAGAATTTTATTTTGAACATGCAAATATAACTGAAATAACAAGAGAAAAGAAGAAAAAAAACTTCAAGTTTTCATGTATCTCTATAGCTACACAATGTGCATGCTCAAAAAGGAGTAGAATGAAGTTTTAATATGAATGTTAAATATAGATAATGTCACCAGATTATTTCAATTGTGTGGTTGTGGACACAACCACACAACTTGTTTATGCCTCCCAGTGTTTGAATTGGGTGTCTGTGGTTGTAGCTTTCCAAACACAGAGTTGAAGATGCCATCTAGTGGACAAACTGTGCAGTGCCATCAAATAACATTGTTAAAAGGTGTTTCTCCCAGGTCTCGTTTTTGTGTGTGTTGTTGTTGGTGGTGGCTTTTTTATGTGTGTATATATATCTTTGTTTTTTCCTGTGTCGATGCCTATAGATCATAGCTAACATTACATAGCTAACATCAGCCAATAATATCAACCCATTGATTGGCCTGACTCTAATGAAAAATGTTTTAATCAAAAAGATTTGCAGATTTGATTTGAGCTGTCTTTTTGATTACCATAAAGAGTCGCCTCAGAATTGAAAAGACTTTGCAGTAAGTCACAGGTCACGATTGAGTGGATTGAAATTAGGCTTTATACTGAAAAATGATCATTGCATCCTAGTTTCTACTATAGGTCTGCCTTAAATAAAGGCTTGTTACTTTCTGCTGTTGAGGTCTATAAAGGCCACAATCTGTATTTCAGGAAATGTGCTATAATAATTTTCAACAATGACCCTCTGAATGTAATGATCATGTAACAATAATAACTTTTTTCCTTTTTTCCCCACTAGGAGTGTCGGAAGAATGAGATGCTACTGTCTAAACTGAGAGCTAAAGGAGCCTCTTAGAATGAAACACACTAACAGTATGGTTGGAGCTAAGTAATAAATATGATGCAAACCAGTTGCTAATCTAATTACTTGGATGACTTTCATATAAAATCCTGGACATGAAATGTGTTCTTCACATGTGCCAGATGCAGCAGACTGGACGGCATAAATGCAAATCATTGTTTTAATCACACCGTCTGTCATAGTGATCACTAATTAAGACCACGATCAGCCAGTTCTACCTAATGTTTTACATTTCATGGTGAACATAACAATAAAAAACTTAACCAGAGCTCCACAACAGTCTTGCAAATCATGACATTGTGTTTAATAATACTGGGCAATTTTTACTAACACCCCGCAGTGCACTGATTGTGAAGTATACGTACGTCTTTATGTTGATCATGAATTCAGGCTGCAACAGTGAATATTGATGTTTTTGTGTTGGAGAGTTTCCTGGTGTATTTACATGCCTCTGAAGATTGTCTTCCATGTACCATCCAATCACCATGGATGCAGTATTTAATGAATAAAGAATTGCTTATACAAACAGCATAAATGACTGTGGTCTGTCTCATCTCAGATAGGATCAAACTAGTGCTGGGTATCGTTACTGATTTCTATAACTGATTCAGTTCCAATTCACAAGGTCCTGATTCGATTCAATTCGATTCAGTTTTGCCTCTGACAGTCAGAAATATAATTCTGATCATTTATGAGTACTGACACTTGTGAGACTTCATTAGAGGTGTAAGCATCACAGCCTTTGTGTCAAAGTAACTGATGATAAAACAGAAAAACATGAAGGAGATTTTCCTGGTCTGGCTTTTTATAGCAGATAACCTTAATCTCCTAAGACCCGAACTCTTCCACGACATGCATTTTAAATTTCTCTTTGATATCTGGGCATATTGGGACCTGATGAATGTAAAAACAATGAATTAGCAGATTTTTATTTTTTTTTTTACCTATATTTTGTTTCTAAGAAAAATGAGAGCCACAGATGAGGATATTCGTTTAAAATTTCAATAGAACAGTAGCAGTATAATGTCCTCGTAAGTGGATATCAGGCCCTTGTAGAGCAAAATTGGGTATTTGGGTCTAAATAACCAAAAATGTGATGTCCACATATGTGCACGCCAGGTCCTAGGAGGTTAAGAGGAGTACATTTCAAGCCAGTCTGCATCGTCATGAAAAGTGTTGTGTGGGTGTAAAGCTTTAAGGGACTGAAACATGAAGCTGATAGGAGTTCTAAAAACTGCCACTCGAGGCTTGCTCCAAAAGGAGGTCGATTCCATTAGACTACCATGTTAAAATGGCCACCTTTGCTTTACACATAAACATGTTTACAGCTAAATACAAAAACTGTTTTGGTTATCTTTGCCCAGTTTGTAATGTTGGTGTTTACTGGATACAATACTATTGCTTAATGTGCTGTTTATTGCATTAACAGCCTGCTAAAGGTTCTGCACTCCAGGTTTGATGAATGAAAAGTTTAGAATCTTATTAGTGCTACACTCACTCTAGTCCAGGGGTCTGCAACCTTTAACACCCAAAGAGCCACTTGGACCCGGTTTCCACGCAAAAGAAAACAAATACTTTTAAAATGAAGATAACACTGTATATATTGTTTTTTACCTTTATGCTTTGTGTGAACAACTAAGGTGTGTTGCTTAAATCCATGAAGTGCTACAGAGAAAATTACATTATATTTATGTAATTAACACATTTTGAACTCTTAAAGAAATATAACAAAAGGAAAGACACCCAGCTGAACTAAAATGATCCATGTAGCAAACAAAAACTGTTGTGAGCCGCCACCCTTATATCGCCTTTGGGCTTTTGGAGCCTTGACCTGACTTTTAAAAAATAGCTGGAAAAAAAGCACTATGCTGCTAAAAGATGAAAAATAGATATTTGCAAAAATTCTGCCTAAATATGTATTTTACCATGTTAATGTGTGTGGCGGGGCGTGGTCTGCACTGCAGGGGAGGTGGACGCACCTGAGCGGGACCCGCAATCACGCCTCGCCGCCTTTACGTCTGTGCCATCTATGCTGTTGTGTTGCTATGTGTCGGGCTGTGAG
>VUQQ01061456.1:0-11135 GCA_015108535.1 Steatocranus sp. 'ultraslender' AB-2019 | reverse complement strand
TTAAAAAAACGCTATGCATCGCCAGGTGTTTCATCAGATTCGAGGTGTTACCTCCTTTGCACAGTATCACCTTAAAGCACTTGTTGCAGGCTGCTGAGTTTGCATCTTTTGCTGTGAAGTACAGCCAGACTTTTGACCGCTTCGCCTTGGGCGTTTTAATCTGTAGCCCTGCTCTAAAAGAACGTACGTACCTGGGCCCGCCTACTATCCTTGGAAACGTAAAATGATTGGCTAGAATAAAAAAAATCACTGAAATAAAGCACCAAAATGTGCGCTGCTTTTCGGTCTGGTTACTACCGTTCATGTCAGAACCATAATACCAGTCCCTACTAAAACCTCAGCCAATAATAGATAGGCCAACTTTTGGACCATCTAGTTGTCTGTATGACTGCTGCAGTACCTGCACCACATTTGTGCACTATCAGAAAGTGCCAAACAGAGCCCTGGTGGTGTGAGGAGCTGTAAAGAGAAGCAGAGTGCTCTGTTTATATTCTAAAAATGTTTTAAGCTAGCTTGTTTCAAAGATTTTGTACAGCAGCTTTAAATGTTTTCCAAAGCACACATACACTTACCTTATAAGTGTTTCTCAAACTTTACAGTGTGTACCACCTGAGAAAAGCTCTCCAAAGTACCACTATGAAAGCATGAAACTTATAAATCTTACAACACAAAATTCCAATCTGTTACTAAAATGAAAAGTCACATTAAAAAGCATGCGCATTAAGTCAGAATGAGCAGCCTAAGAATGTAAAAATGTAACAGGCTGACATTGAAACAAGAAGAAAAGGAAAGACAATGCTTAGGATATTTGAAATATGAATGTACTTTATGTTTTTTAATTCAAAGCTTTGTACTTTTTTTGATCGAATTGTACAGGGACTGACAGAGACAGGGAAGATTCTCACTGTTACGAGTAAAGTTTATGTTGCCTGGCTGGGCAGCTCTCTGGGTGCTCAGCACCCCTAAAGCTCTGATCCTAGAATCGCCCCTGAATGCAGACTCAGACGAGTGACACAAGTTTCAATGATTTTTATTATAAGTAAAGGATGGCACAGAGCCAGAGGATCCAGTCCAGCACACACACCAGGAAGGAACTGAGAAGGAGACAAGAATCCAAATTAAGGACACTAGGAGAGTTTCCTTCTACAGAGAGGTGATGTAATCCTGATTTACTGCTTCTGGAGTGTAAATCATCGTGTAGGATGGAGGAGAAGATGATCTTTGAGCACACTGCTGGTTGGTGAGAACAGGTGTGTTGACTGAACTCCACCAGCTGATGGAGCTGTGCTCACTGGACTGGAGAATCCTGCCACTCACTAACACACAAACCAACAGGAGGAGGCAGCAAGACAGAGAGCAAAGAAAGCCACAGCAGCCATCACACACAAGGAAAAGAAAACAGGTAAGTATATTTTTGTTTGCTGAGCCCACCAACAATAAACTTCCATTCACTTCTAGACCGAATCGATTTTTCTGTTCCAAGCTACAAGATATTGTTACAGTTTATAACTCATTAACCCACCTTTGGTGTGAGCAGCCTCGGCCACTAATGATCAGCGCATCAGCTCTGCTGCCTCGTAGGAGTCATCGTTGAACACCTCCAGTCTCAGCTCCAGATTCAGCCACAGATCCACGTGAGCCCCTCGGCACGCTACAGTCACCAGGCTGTTTGCTCTCAGAGTTCAGCTCCCCTGGATTACTGACTACCTGACAGGCGGCAAACTGCAGTCTACGGCTGTTACTCTGGACGTATATAAATATCTATTAAATTATATATCTTATGATATATAATTTAATATTTTTTTTAAAAACGTTTTTAATTTTTTTCATTTATTTTGAATAAATGAATATACATTATTTATTATACATCCAATCCTAGATTTATAGATATATAATTTTATAAATTAGAGGGAGTATTGTTCCCGCAACTACTATGAAATTGAAATTCATGTGTTTTTTCTCTAATGTTTCACTGTTGTTCACCAGTGCTAACCAGTCCCTTAAAAGACTGTCTCTACATGCGTCTTGGATCATTGGGGGAAATACGAAAGAATAAATTGTGTTTTCACCACATTGTAAATGTGTTTCACGTGAACAAAAGGAATTTTTTGCCAGTGTTTTCAGCACAGACACATAAGATTCCATTTTCTTACGGCAGTAATCTTTTTCTTCTTTTTCACTAAGTTTTCTGATATTTTGGAAGATTTTACGTGTGACTTTGAAAGGCTTCAGTTTGAAGCGATCACGCTTACATCTTTGACTGTCTTCATAAAACACACCGCATGGACCTAACATGTTGGTAGATGAGTAGGTGAGAGTTTGGAAACAATTTTGTCCACTTAATCCGTAAAATTGTGTGAATGCTACAGTTGTGGAAAATCCATATTTACAGCGCCAGAGATAAGCTTTTTCGAGAAGTAGAGAAGTACAACCTAAACATGGACTATTGAATGTATAAATCAGAGTAGTCTCCACTAAATGTCCATTCTGTTGAAAAAAAGGTTCAAAAGCTTCACATAAACGAGGCTCGCTGTGCTTTATTTTTCCAGGATTTTCCTTTTTTTCATAATCTGGCTCAAATGCTGGAGAAACAATGATATTTTTACTATGTTTCATGACAACAATAACAATTGCATACTGCTTATGTTCATGAATCTGAAGGTACTCTTTGAGGAATGGAAAAAATCTGTTTGCATCAACACTTGGAATTTTTTGTGGAATTTTTTTCTGCATTTCTTTAATTGAATAATAAAATTTCTTTTCATTTTTGTTCTGTTGAAAAATCGATTCACTTTCATCCTTAAACAGCTTCATTTTTTGCTGCTCTTCCGTACTACAAGTATTACGTTTGTTGTGGTGTAAATTTGGTAAAATTTTATTTCGATGTTTTGCTTCGGCTGCTGTCAACATCTCGGAAAAAATGTGTGTATTGAAAATTTGAACTTCAGAGAAAAAAATTATTTGATTACTGGATATGTTGAGAATCTTTGAATGGAAAGGAATGATAGAGTCTGGATAGGCAGGATTTCTTTTTGGTTTCTTAATAACAGCAAAATCATCTGGAAACAACCACTTTCTTTTGAGGAAGTGACTATTTTTGATTTTGGATACAAGAAGATTATTATGGCCATTTTTATGGGTAGAGTTTTCAGCTTCTTTAATTTTGAATTCAAACTTTTTGCCATTTGCAAATGATTTTTGTAAAAGATTTCCAAAATATAATTCTTGTGCTTTTTTGCTAGTAAAGGTGCTGATCTGGGTTGATTTATATAACTTGTATTTGAAACTGAATTTGAACTTATCTTCTATTTTCTGGTGCCAGGGTGCAGATCTCTTCACTAAAGAAAGAGAGGACAAAAAAGGCGTGATGAGAACATTCACAGCTGCTAGAAACTGGGATTCAAAGGTTGATTTGTCCAAATGACAAAAGAGATGTCACAATGCAACAACGACCATGTTAAGCAACATTTCCCGAAAGATTAAAACACTTTGGAAATAAATAAAATCACAATCCAATGATATTAAACTGAAAAAAAAATCTATTTTTACTATGTTTGTACTATTACAAAACAAAACAAAGCTTCTCATTGGACAAGAAAAAAACAAGCTGCTTGAGTGCAGACACAATAATTTGCTGGAGTCAAATTCAAAATAAGATTTGACTTAATTTTCAAAATAATTTGTCTCTCTATGTAATTAAATGTTGCTCACAACTTCAAAATGTAAAAACGAAATGATTCTGGTCCCACAGAGACACTTTCAGTCTCAGGGGTTCGGTTTCTCTGCTCTCTGTGTCTGGTGTTTTGCCCCGGGTCCTTGGGCTGGCTCTTCTCTCATCCCGCCTTTGATTGTGCGCACCTGTGAGGTTCCACCTGTTCCTGACCACCTGGCTGATAAGACCACTATTTAAGCTGAGGTTGAATCCTGTGTTCGCTGGATCGTTGAACTGCAACCCTGACTATTGTTTCTCTGTGTTTGTGTGACATCGTCCCTCGTTGTGCTTTGCCTGACCTCCCAGTATCTCTGTGCACAGGTTTTGCACCCCACCAGTGGTGTGTTTGAGAGCACTGTAAATATTGGACAGGTTGGACCCCCCCTGGACCACTAACTCCCTGGCACATTTGCTCACTCACTGTAAATAAACGCACTTAACTGCTATACCGAGTCTGCGATTGAGTCGCCTGTCTCTTTCTACGTGACATTCAGAAGCAGTTTGTTAACCAGAACCTGTGATATGTATTATATATAAAACTAGGGCTGCATGTAACATGTAGATCATGTAATAATACACTCCACTAGAAAACCCAAACACCCAGACAAACGTTGACTTTACTGTCATTTTTTAAACAGTACACTACATTAGATTTTTCACTTCCAACCCACCTTTGGTGCGAATAGCCTCGCAGCTGTAACGTGCCAGCTTTCTCATCTTTCTCATTTGCCTTTCCGGCCTGAAACAGGACAAAGAATTGAGATTATTTTCAACTTGATTTGAGAAATGCAGTGTATGAAACAAGATCTAAAAGTATTTGTAATTTTATAACAAAGTGTAAAAAATGACTGCAATTCTGGTAATGCAATACTTCTGTTAAACACCTTCAATTAAAGCTAAATGTCTGAACTTCAACCACATCTTGATTGCTTTAATTCACTGTGGTGGTATACAAAGGAAATACTACAAAACTCTCCCAATACCTATGATCCTAACTGCATACTATTTAGAAACAGTTTTATAGTTAATATCCAAACTGTTATAAGATTCTTGCCTTTTGTGGATCCCAAGGGTACATGCTGAATTGACTTTGTGGTCAGGCAACATCAGTTTCATTAACTTGGTGTTGGTATAGATGGTATACACTGAGATACACGGGTGGATGGCTGTGCATTCAGTGGACGCTGATAAGATGTGATGACTTCAACCTGAGAAGAAACAATATTACATGTTACAATATTACAGCACTTTGAATGACGCTGAAAGCTGCTAGCCCCATTTCATCACAGACACACCTCATTGTTTTTGCATTATTCACTGCATGTCCAAGCAGGTTACCACTCAGCAGTTTTGTAGAAGTTTCCTGACTCAACCTCCTGTTCCTCTTAATGTCTTACGCAAGAGAAAATGAATGCCGTGAGATGACTTGTTGGGAATATAAATGACGCATTCATAACAAGTCATCTTACGCCATTCATTTTCAAAACGTAATATAGTTTTACCCAAATACTGAGTAGTCCGTGTATCGATGTCTGTCTCTATTGAGAGAGGGTGTCAGGAGCATCCTGAGCTTATTGCGTGTTGCTCTTTGTATCATAATAATCTTATTTCCTGTTTATCCTGGCGTTTTATTCTTGTATCGTATTTGTATCGAGTTTTTTGGTTTTTCCTTTATTATGATTTATTCCCTGAGGTTTCTCTTGTGTGTTTGTCTCCTCCCCGTGTGTTTGCATTTTTTTATTTTGACAGTCTTGCGTCCCATGTTCAATGTGTTCTGCTTTGCGTCGCTCTGTCTCGTCACCTTTAATTTGTCCCAGCTTTTCGCCCATGTGTTTCCACTTCCCCAATCACCCTCTTGTGTGTATTTATTCGTTGGTGTGTTGTGTTCCTCCCGGGAGTTGTCTGTGTTTCTTCCAGTGAATCCCTCCTCGTGTTTCCGTGTTGCCTCCAAGCTTTTTCTAGTGTTCCAAGTTTTGTGTTTACTTATTTAGTTCTCACAGTTTAGGTGTTTCTCGGTTTGGTTTTTCGTTATTTTGGATTTTTCCTGTCTGAGTTCACATTTTGAAAATCTGCCTAAATAAACAGCTCGCCCTTAGTTAACCACTATCTTGTCTCCTGCGGTCTATGTGTGGGTCCTCGTACAAACCTCACACGATCTGCACAGAGGGAGAGAGCTCTGTATTCATATAGACATATAGAGAGATTTATAGATGTATGAAAAACTAACACATTTACATTAATAGTTTGGCTTCTTTTTGTCTATTAGCTTTAACCCTGAGTGTTTTCTGCTGATGCATCCATTTTTTTTTTCATCTGACTGTCTGAGCTGCCCCACAAACTCTTACTTGTATCTTTAACCCTTGTGACATTTCTCTAGTAATTATAATCACAAGAAGGAATAAGTCAGATTATTCCTTCTTGTGACTGGATTATAATTCCTTCAAGTACAAAGAAACTTACCTTCGAGGTAGCAGAGCTGATGCGCTGATCAAAAAGGGCAGTTTGGGAGGTCTGACAGAATTTATGAGGATTCCTGATCATGTGATCAGCCTAACTCCTCCCCTCCCCTCCTTCCTGGTTATTTCACAACTCTCACAGCTTTCAAAACAGTGCTGTGTGTGTGTTATGTGATCACTTCTGCTAACCACTGAAGGCGTATCTACTATGTAGGAAAAAACAAACAAACAGACATTACATGATTATTAGCTCTCTGTGAGCGTCAGCACTCAAACCAGGAAACCTTAATGTACAACTCTCAGACTTTCAGTTTTGTTTCTCTGAAATCACTGTCGTCATTGCAGGAACACTCTGGACGTTCTTAAGTGCTTTGTGGGCTAACTGAAAAGTGTTATATAGCCTTCATAAAGTCTACTTTAGAGCTAAGCTGAGTCAATATTAGTGTATACTCTGCAAAACACCGTTGTAATGTTCTGGGTGAACCACAATGAGTCTGAAAAAAGAGTTTAAATTTTACTTTTAAGCTGCCATCAGCAGGTTTAAACAGAATGTAGCATGACAGTGATGCTCACACACTCTTTGTAGTGTTACAGTTCTGTATAGATCTCATAAGCACTTTGACTGAATGACCAGCAGAATTGAAAGCTACGACTGTCAGTTAAGCAAACAAGCTGCAGCTCATGAATTAATATTTTAAAACAAAATGAGAGCAGCACACTGTGCACACACAGTGAAGTGCACTAACATTAACACTACATTAAAG
Organism: Steatocranus sp. 'ultraslender' AB-2019; assembly: GCA_015108535.1. NCBI lineage: Eukaryota > Metazoa > Chordata > Actinopteri > Cichliformes > Cichlidae > Steatocranus > Steatocranus sp. 'ultraslender' AB-2019. The sequence continues at coordinate 4,203 of VUQQ01061456.1, read as the reverse complement.
TTTTGGAGATGACGTCGAGGCCTTTTTCAGGTTCAAAAAGTCATCTTTGATTCATCACCTTCTCTTATTCTGTCCAAATGATCAGTGTTACACAGATTTAATTTAGTGAAGCTGAAACTTTAGTTAATCTTAGCGCTCTGTAACACTTCAACTGCTGAAGACATTAAAGGGAACAGGTACCTGTGCTTAATTGAAGTAAACGAAACAGTAAAGAAATTTGTCCTTTTATACTACAAAGAAGAATCAGCTGCTGAGGATCTGCAAAGTAAGGGACAGAGAGATCTATATCTGTGTGTGTAGACAGATAAGATAACTGCTCTACGGTACTGAACAGGTTTACTTCAAGAAGCTATCTGAGCCAAATAAGCTGATACCAAATCATTAGGGTTTGTTGTGTTCTAATAGTAGTGTTGAAAGCTGAAACAAATGCTTTTTTGATCCATAGAGTTTGTTATATTGTTCAACTCACTGTCTAAGCTGCCACAGAAACTCTGACTTGTATTATTAACCCTAATAAGTATAAAAACAAGATACAAAGAACAAAGAAACTTACCTACGACGCAGCGGAGCTGACCAGACGTAAAGAAGATCTGACACGATTTTATAACCATACCTGAGCATGTGACCACTCTAACTCCTCCCCTTTCCTACCTGATCATTTTACATTTATATTGAACACAAATTACCGTAAATGGTACCTGAACCAGGGAACAATAATCCACATCACACTCAGTTTCAGTTTTCATTACTCTGAAAGAGCACTAAAATTTTTCGTGTTAATAATAAAGTCTATATTTTATTATTTTATTATATCATATTTATTATATCATATATTAAATCTATATAACAAAGTCAGCCTTTATAATGTCTATTTTAGGGTCAGTACAGGAGCAATGTGTCGGTTAATAGACTTATTGCAGTATCACTACTACAGTAGTTAATAAACTTTATATTACTTACTTATTATTATTATTACTTATTTAGTTCATATATGAAATAAAGTAATCTTGATTACTGTGAGTATTATCACCTGAACTAGGTAGCAAAAATGTGCAACACACTCAGTTTTGTTTCTCTGAAGTCACTGTGGGTGTGCTTAAGTGTTTATCAGTTAACCGGAAAGTGTTACATAGCCTTGATAAAGTTTAATTTAGAGTCAGGAGAGAAGGATTGCCTCAGCGAACAGACTTTTCACAGTACAGTACCACTACTGCAAATTAGAGTTAGAGTTCCTAAAGGTGTCAGTCAAACGTGGTCCAGAAAGAAGAAGAATATTTTACTTTGAAATGTAGTGGAGAAAAGTACAAGAACCCCAGAACCTCAGGTACAGCGAATACTTGAACGAATCAGTGAGGTTGTAGTATTTAATCTCAGTCTTAATGGTCTGCTGTGAGTCTATCAAAGCAGCACATGTTAGTGTGCTGTGCCTGAGTTTGAAGGCCCAAAGCTGCAAACAGAAAGTTTCAAAACTTCATCATGAATCATCTGTCATCCCAGCAGATCTGCAGCTTCTCATCGCTGAGAGTGAGCCTCTGTGAGTATCTACACAAAGTAAGTTAAAAACAGCAGGGAGAGAGCACTGCTGCTGCTCTCACCTCAAAAGATTGATCAATACTTTGTCAAAAAAGGTTTTGATAATAAAAGTGCATCCTCATTGTTTACTGTGTTTCATGACATCATATCAGGATAATTTACTCAAACATTGTTTGTTTAAAAATGTGATAACACAAATAAAAGGTAAAGGACAGTTGCAATTAATATTAAGTTTAAGTTTCACTTTGTTAGCAATGTTTGTGATCTTGATCTGTGTTCACCTCAAGCTCATCTAAAATAAACTCAGGCTCGAGCGTTTCTGAATCTCGTGTTTATTACTTTAACTTTTAGTTGAACTGGGTTTGAACAGCTGCAGTGATAAACTGTATTCTCTGACAGTGGTTTTCAGCCTCTGATGCCATTTGCACTTGTATAATTATTTCTGTTTTAAGTTTCATCAAATGCAAAATAAGCTGATATAAAAGACTGAATTTAACTTTGTATGATTTCGGCCTCTGTGGACTTAAATATCATTTAGATGTTGGTTTTGGCTCACAACTTAAAAATGACAATTAAAAAAAATCCCTCACATATGACTCAGCAGCTCATAGCTAATTCCAGAATGGCTGCTGAGCAGCGAGACTTGTTTTTAAATGTTGACTAACAGTGTTGCATGTGTAAAACTAGGGCTGCATGTAGCATTTAATGATTTATCACAGAGTACAGTGCAATACCCAAACCCCTCAAATGACCACAGCGTGGAACAAACAACTCTCTGATTTAGTGCATGCTTTTGTATGAGCTTAAACGCTGAATGATTTTAGCTGGATGATTCTAGGTCCTCCACCTACTCCAACAATGGCATCTAAAGCTGTGTTATTAAGAACACTGAACACACACCTCTCCTCTCCGCCACGAGCACCAAGACCTTCCTTTTCTATACCGCCATCAGTGACGTGAAAACAGACCTGCAATGGTATTTTCAGATTAATATAAATAGATATTATAGTGGACTTAATTAATGCGGCCCATGTTTTATTAAGGTTACCCAACACATGTTCATTAGACGCACCTCTAAGAACTTCAGTAACACCTATTTGTATCAAAATCTTTATTAAATAAAACTTCAGGAATAATTTTAACCACACATGTACCCGAGTTAGGTTCAGCCAGTGTCTTATTACAGTCCCTGGTGGCACTAATCTTACCATCATACAGGTTCCTGACCATGTCTGAGGCAGGAAATCCAAAAGTCTTTTCTTCCACAGAACCAAAATAAGTCAGCCCTGGAAAGAGGTATCTAAGAGGCGTTTGACCAATTAATAATGTTTATTATTTTATTATACCATGCAGGCTGCACATAATCTACCTCTGTGGCATTATATGAATTAGAAATGTGTAATTACCCTCCTTTGGCATATAGACAGGTGGTGTGGTGATGCCCGACGCCACTGAAAACAAAGAGCTCAGAACATAACAGATAGCAGGGGTAAACTCATATGCAAAGTAGTCATACAGCGTAAAGCTTTTGATTCTTTAAACATCGAGTTTTCTCTCCGGAAGACTGCAACAGCAATTACTGATGATGTTCAGCAACAGTCTGACAGCATCAGGGAAACAGTCATGTTGCAATACTGTGCAAAACCAGACCTAAGAATGACTGACGTAACAAGACACAAGAAGATAAGACCAAATAAACAGGCTGATGATTAACAGAAGTGACATTTATTCACTGTAGCAAAAGTCATCTGTAAGGAAATACACTAATTTTAGAGTAGAATTTAGCTTTACTTCTTTAAGGTGTAAGCACAGGAGGGAAAATGAAAGCAGGATTTATAAATACATAATGCTTTATTATTCTTAGAATAATAAAGCAGTTTATGTCATTAAAGAGTGTCTATTCTAAAGAGTAGACAATTACTAGTCTACTCTCAATATTCTATTCTACAATACATATCTTTGTAATATAAAAGATAAAACATAAATGTGATAAAAAAAATTAGATAATCGTAAAATATAAAATAATGAGGTACACAAGATAAAAGCACTTGTCCTTCTGTCCTGGATCTGCTGGAGCTTTCCTGAGGTGCCTTTTCAGCTTTGACAAATGTCCAGCTGGGATAATCACATTAGGCCTTCTTGCATAGCTGGACTGGCCATCGGCCCACCGGGCATTTGCCCGGGCTGATGGTGATTTTTCGTTTTTATGGGCCGATTAATTAATTAATTTAGGGGTTTTTTTTGTATAAACAGTGAAAGGTGGTGGATTGTCCAGATGCTGCCGGGTGTGTAAAAATAACTCAGTTGTTTAGTGGTGGCTATGGCGGAGCTTCCACAGATTCAGTAACATTAGCAAGTGGTGGAGGCCAGCAGGTGGATGAGGGAAAGAGGACACAGGAGGAGCAGAGACGCGAGGCGGCCGCCGGTCTGAGTGTCAGGTGAACTGAACTTCAGGTAAGAAGTTATGACCTGCAGTCTATCTGGGTCAGATATAAACCAAGTTTAGGTGGAGTTTATGTTCGTTATGCTGACTTTTTACAGTCAGTTACAATAACTGGTACTGGTACTAGCTAGCATGACGGAGTTTCTATACAGCTGGGTGGTGCTGTGATGTTACTGATAGTGAACTTTACAGTGGCTGCAAAAGTATTCGGTCCCCTTGAACTTTCC